>JAOTQE010120583.1:0-12645 GCA_025631205.1 Nesometra sesokonis
AGTACTCCACTTCAAACGCGTTTTTCTCGAAATGTTGATTTACGTGATATTGAAGTTTGTGCCTCTTCGTGATGACGGTGACGATAAGTGACACGACCTTTTCTGCGCGCGTACGGAAAAGTGCATGAAGTGACACAAAATCTCGCGCGTGCAGTGATGAACACATGACACAGAAGTTTCCACGGTTTGTCTCTACGCGCGCCTTAATGCACGCGTGCGTAACACTTTGCGTCTCTTCGTGATTTCGCTAACGAATTAGTGAGGTTTCGCAAATTGACGAAATACGATATAACGAAAGCGGATACGTCACAATTCATAAAGTTGCTAAATGTGTTCAACAATATATCAAATTTTCTACCTACAAATTGTTGATGATCATCGTAAATTACTGACCAAACGTGACAGATATTCAAGGTGTTCAATTTAAACGTTACAATAGTTTATGACGTATCCGTTTTCATTTTCGTATTCGTTAAGTTACAAAACCAGGGCCGTCGGACAGTTTTTGAACGTTACAATATAGAATCAATTACTTCAATTTATTGTTCATGTCCATTATTATAACTATACAAACAATATCTGTATTTTCAAAGATTATTTTAAAACTGTCTATAAAACTAATGCATTTTCTTAAATACAGACTAAAACGTAAATTTTAGTTAAATTCGTGGTTTGAAAACAACTTTAAACATCCCATAGGAAACAATGACATTACATTCGAATTCTCACGTAATAGAATAATGTACCGCTAAAGTTGTTTTTAACGTTTTGAAAAAAAAAATATTTAAAAATAAACAAATAAATCGTTTCTGCCTATTTAAAATACTCAACATTTATAACATCTCCTTAGTGTTTATGTTACTGATACAAAATACAGTATTTAAATTTAATTTGAAATTGAACAAAGCTTTTAAAAAATGAAGGAAAACAAAGGGAAAATAAGAGCATGAAACAGTTACGGTAGAGAAGGAAAATTCAGACGTAACCACAAACACCTGCGTATTTAAGGTCGTACTAGGGGCACGTGATTCAACCGCGACCATAAGAATGTTTTAAGCATTATAATCGGATGTGGCGAACTCAAAAACTAAGTTAAGTCAAAGCACAACTTTTAACCATTCGCACTACAAAGAGGCATAAATTGGTATGCCGCACATAGAAAAGCGCGTAACAAAACTTGCGCGTGCAGGAATTAACAAATAGGAGCATCTACAGTGAGATCTTGCGCCTTTCTGTACACGAGAGTAATAGCTTCCGTCTTTTCGTGTCATTGACAAAAACGATAGGCCTATATGGGGGGCCTAAATAAAAATAATCTAACTGAATAGTTACTTGGATTAAATCAGGTTTAAATAATTCTAATTTCGCGTTAATTTTAAACGAAGAATTCGTTATCGTAGTAAAAGTTCATAGAAAAGTAGACATATTATTTTCATGTTTAAAAAAAAGACACATTTTAGGCTATTGTAGGCACAATGACCCCACCAAACCAGGATACAACTTAGACAGACACAACACCCCAAAATTTTATAAGTCACATTTTTTTTTAAAGAATTCCGGTATTGTGCATTTTATACCTAGAAAAACGAATGAATCAGAGAAAGTTGGCGTATGTGGGAACGTTACCTTGAAAGTCTTTTACGTCACAGATCGCTGCATAGGCGGCGCCGTCATTTCATAGAATTGAATATTGTAGAGGGCGCTATTACGATAAACTTGGAAAAGTGGATCCCTTTATTGAGTGTCATAAAACGTTTAGTGTTTAGATGATCGGATTTAACACACACCAACCGTGGCATCAAATGCAGTACTGTATGTCTCATCTGACTGCTATAGTAATAGTGAGGTTTCGCATATTTACGAAATACGAAAACGAAAACGGATACGTCATAAATTCTTGTAACGTTTGAATAGAACACCTTGAATATCTGTCACATTTGGTGAATATTTTAGGACGATCTTCATTGGTTCATAGGTAGAAAAATTTATATATTTTTGAAAACATTTAGCACTATACAAAAATGGAAGTGTGACGTATCCGTTTTCGTTTTCGTATTTTGTAAATTTGCGAAAGCTCACTATTACTTAGTAAAAATTCTATACTAATCTCAGGTCTCATGGTCCGCCTGATGTGCTGCATCCTTATCCTCTTTTATTAGTTTGTATCGAAACTTGAAGAATAATATTAATTTTCTTCATTAAAAAAAGAAATAATTAATAAAAACCAAGATTGTATCTTATTTGTTGTATAAACCTACAACAAAGTGTTTACTTTATTGTTTTTATACTCGCTGTATTGTTTCTTTCAATTCTGTTAGGCTTATATACTCGTATCATCCTGAATATTCAAGTGAATTGTAGAACTTGAGTATGCATATTAAACAGAGTACAGGCTATAATTATACAGTTTAACCCCTCTTGGCGGACACGTCTCGTATGTGGACACCTCCCGTAACGAACACTCATTCAAAAGCCCGTTTGACTTAAAACTTTGATTTTTTTTGTATGTTAATTTACCACTCATAAGTGGACGTTACGGAAAATTCGTGATTTTTTTTGTACAACGAATACAGATTTCTGTACAAAATTCTTATACTTTGACGGCGGAAAATCATATTAGTCCTTCTGAACCAACTGATCTTAAAAACTGACAAATGAAATTTTTTAAAATATAGAATGCACTTTCTAAATGCGGTAAAATGTCGGAAATACGTATTTGATTTTAAAATGTTTGGTCCTCTCGTCCAAAATTCTCATAAGCGGACACATTGCGTTAGCGAACACTTTTTCCGGACCTGTGTCCTCTAACGAGGGTTTCAACTGTATAAAAACCCTGATCTCCGTATGATGGAGAAATGTGCATGAACTAAACAAACACAAACTAACTATACAACTCCTGCCACAGTTAGTTTCTTTTGAAATTCGTTTAAAATTGTTATTTTCTTCCAAAACTCATGTTTACAGTTGACCCATGTCAAATGTTTGACTTGTAACTTACAACTAAATTAAAGCACGGGTTCAATTCTCCTTCAGGACAATTCTTCTTCAGTACAATGCAAACAACCAAAATATCTGTTTACACTGTTCGTTTTGCTTCTGAAACTCAGTTCTGCTGTTGAGCGACAGTTGGCCAAATAGGTAAAACTGTTTGACTTTTAACTGCAATAAGCCATTTCACGGTTTCAACTGCGCATGTGCGTTACCAACGTCAAGTAATACAACGACGCGCGGCAACCATATTCTTTTCAATAAAAGCCGCGTGTCGTTTTATTAGTTGACCTTGGTAACGCACATGCGTAGTTGAAACCGTGAAATGGCTTATTAAATTTAGCGGCGCGCGTTCGTTTCTCCTTCAGGACTACATAATGTTTTAATGTAACCAAACGGCCTGAAGCTTTTTCACCACCACAAAACAAGATGAACGAAAAAACGACTAGATGGAAGTTACTTGGGACAAGCCTAGGCCTAGTAAACTGACATAAATACTTTTAAGCCACACAATCAATTTTACATGTATATATTTATATAAATTTATATGTCTGTCTGTCTATAAACCTTTATGAAAATTCTCCTGTCGATTGACGGCGCTACGTTGATGCAACAAATCGTCTTGGTTATAATGGTGTGTAATGTGATTCCAAGAAAAAACCCAAAATAATTGTTACTTAAAAAGTCAAAATGAGCACGGACACCGAGCCTAGTATGGTGAACATTTTAAAAATATATTTCCAACAAGAACTAACTGCATACCAACGTTTTTTGACAATCAACTCTTGCCTACGCTACACTAGGAGCATAGAGATCTGCTGCGCATTACATTCTCGCCGTAGAATTTTGATAAAAAATGATCCTCTAGAACAAGAATTATAAGAAGATAAATTTTAAACTAGTCAATCATAGATATAGATATACTGTTTGAATCAACACAGACCGTCGTAGCGATGGGCCGGGTATTTGTTAGGTCTAGGACTATAGGCGCAATTTACAACCACAATAGTACCCAAACGCGTATGTTCAGGCCAGTGTAGGCAAGACATGATTATTAAAAAAATGTTTTATATCTTTGAAATGTCCGTGTTCATTTTGCTTTTTTAATTAACAAATATTTTGGGTACTTTCCTCAGAATATTATTACAAACAATAGATTAACATAACCAAGACGATTGCGTACCCGCATCACTGCGGAGCCCTCAATCGGTGTGGGAATTTCCGTAAAGGTGTATATAATCTAAGCTTATAGCGTTCCATTTATTGAAAAAAAAACGACTTAACTCAGCTAGAGAACACTTCTAAACATACTTAAGTAACAACATGAAAAATAAACAAATGAAATAAAATGAAATGAACAGAATATAAAAAATAAAATACTATAAATGTATACACACTTATTCTCAAATTATTATTTAATACAAATATTCATGATTAACAAAATAATATATAAAAATACTATACATTTTATAAATGTTATTATACAAATAAATAAATACACTTAACAATACATTGGTTATACCAATTTATTTGATTTTCAATAAACGGCCACATTTAACCATTCATTAATTTGTTTGGTAAATATGTGGTACACAAAATGGAAATGTTTTAGTAATACTCATTAATTTTGTTTTTAATGTAATACAACGTAGAACTGTACAATTGTAATAATGGTGGTGGTGGTGGTGGTGATAGTGGTGATGACGATGACAATGATGATGATGGTGGTGGTGATGATGATCATAATGATGATGATGATGATGATGATGATGGTCGATGATGATGATGATAATGATGATGATATGATGCCCCTATAATTGCCTAAACGTAGTTGCGCCCCTTCCCCTCCTCACACTTAGCCTATATTAGGAGCGCCGAGTCTAAAATTGATTTTAAAAATTAAAAATAAACACAAATGGGCCAAAACAGAGTAGCAGGACACGCAAAATGGGCAAATAACCTTCTTTTTTGGTTGTCAAAATCAAACCGGTAGCCAAGCCCACCGGACCCTTGAAAGGAGCCACACCCACCCCCGCTATAAAAAAATGTCTTACAAGATTGAGAAAAAAACAATAAAAAGTATGACAGTATAGGTGTGGGGGAAAGCTGGATAATAGCAACTAGGGTGGGGGTGGTCAGAATTGGAAAATAAAACATCGTATGTAATTGTTGAATTCCCCTAACGTAAACCCGCTGTGCCAACCATAAGCCGCTGTGCCTAAGACTATGTAATTTTTGCTCATACGCTAGAATGTTGCATTGGAACAATTGAGTTTTTTTTTTAAGAAATGCACAATGCGTACCGTACCTACTAAAACATAGTGGCGCTTGCTTCTGGATAATCATACTACCGTCTGAATTAGGACACAACAAAACATGTTAGTGTTTTATTCTAATTATTTCAGCATATCTCCTGTATTTTCCTGTATATCTTAGTTCCTTTTATTCTCTCAATTTAAACTGTAATTAATTCAATTGTTTTATTCACAGTTTTCTGTTTCATTCATTTAGGAAAACAATGATCACCCTGCTGACCCTCAGTGACAGCTGTAGTTTAGTGTTGTACGTTTGGGATTGTAGTCTTTGGGGGAAAAAATCAGTTCGTTCCCAGACTGACTCGTCCTCGTCAACTCGTATCCAGATCAACTCGTCATCACCAACTCGTCTCCAAGTCAACTTGTCCACACGTCAATTTGTCCACAAGTCAACTCGACCTCATTAATTTGTATTATAAAGATCGAGGAATTGTCTCTTTGCTCCCTCCGACTTGATTTTTCTATACTCATCGCGTTTCGTTTTACAAGTTCGACTTCATTTATAACGCAAAATTCTCACCCATGCGCAGAAAAAACACGATCTTGGGCACGGCAAATCAGGGTGGGCACGGCGGATGTACCTTATGGCCAAATGCGACGCCGACCCTATGAATGATAGTGGCCCTGTTTTAATTGCGGTCGATAACAATACCACAGCACCCCCCGTTCATGATCCGTCACTTTGATTATTGTTTTGTTTAAAATATCAAAGTGACCAGATAACAATTTTATCAATACTGGTTGACACAACCAGTTTGTGGTCTTTAGTGATGGCTAATCCATAAGGTACTCCATGGTTTACCATATCAAGTTTCCCAAAGAAAGTACCATCAGGTCGATACGCCTTTACTGAATTATCGGCTGCATCGGCTGCCACTATAAACCCACTCGATTGATCCACCGATACATGCCTAGCCCCAGTCAACCTCCCAAGCCCTGATGTAGACCCAGACAACGCCCCTCTAAATCGACCACTCGTCGTAAAAACCAAAATGCAACTCTCATTGCGATCAGCGACATATAAAGTTTCGCCGTAAACCGCGATTCCAAAAGGACGAATTAGTTGATCACTAGTACTAATAGCGCGAGGACCAATATTATGTAATAATTCACCGTTTCTATGGAAAATCAACACGTTGTCATGCAAACCACAAACATAAATCTTGTCAAAGTGATCACATGTAATTCCTCGATTTACTCGCATGCGTCCAATATACCGTTCTCGGTGAGCATTTCGACACTCTAAGCCGAAACAGTCTAAAATGTTCCCATCGCTGTTAAAAATACTTATGTACTTGGAACCATCAACAATAATAATCTCGTCTCTCTCGTTGACACAAACGCCCTGTGGGTTCCACAATTTCCCCCTCTCCGTGCCATACCCACCGAAACACCGCGACGATTGAATACTCTGCGAGAATAAATACCCACAATGCCTATCAAATGATATGACAACTATTGAACCTGCCTTCGTTATTGCAACCCCGGACGGTCGCATCACTTTGAACTCAGTTTCCGGTTTCATATTTTGGATTTTAAAATCTCCATGTGTTGGAATAACTGAACAGGTTGTCCGCTGACCAATTTCCATGTTATCTGTATTTTCTAATAATTGTTCAATTTCCTGAAACGTGTTGACGCTCTGTGTTGGTAGTGTGTGTAGTCTGCCAAGATTGTTCAGAATTACCTCAATGTTTGGTAATTGGAATGTTGGCTGCATAAGCAGTTCGTCTGCTGACAGACTATGCAGTTTCTCTAGACAGTTCTTTGATGTCTCCATCACCTTGCGCGCCTCTTTCATGTCCATGTACAGGAGGTTACGTTTTGCACCGTTGCAGAACTCCTCAATTCGTCCGATTGAGCTACTGCGACTGGTCTGGGCACTTACAAACACATCTAATGATTCTGAAAGAAAAAAAAATGTGTTCAGTTACTCACGCCCAGGGTGAGAGTGTAATTATTCTGATTACCTTGTTTTTAATGTGTCCAAGCATCTGTATACTTCGTTGTTGGTCGACAGGTCCCCATTGCGTTATAAAAGTTATATTACATAGTCTCTGTAAATATTAGTACGTGATTGGTCGAAATGGCATCACGTGACTAGCGCTGCGAGGATCCAAAACGTTCCCTATAAAAATATATCGGTCTAGTCAAATGTCGATATGAAACCTAGGCAACGTTCTTCGAAAATGGCAAATAGATTTAATTCGCTCGACGAAGAGGAATTGCATGGACAAAATTGACGAAAGGGTTCTCGGTTTTCAAAACTTGTTATAAATTTATCCCCTGTTGTTCACTCGATTGGTTTGTCGTCATTCTATTATGTCGTCGATTTCTATTACTTCTATAATTTGCAGTAGGCCTATGTCTTCGATTTATAATACTTTAATTGATTTGAGATTTAGCAAGGAATACGTTTGTAATGTGAGTTTTAAATTAGTACTTAGTGTCACATTCAACAGCGAATGTTCTTGCCATTTACAGGATAAGATCTACGTCGTGCTTTCTAAACCAAGTCTCGTTATGAGATTTAGAGAGCGACGTTGTTAGGTTGTGGGAAAGAACCAAGTGGGAATCCAGCTTCGAAGACCTGACTTCGGGATTGGAAGGCAAGCTAACAACCAAGATGAGCGCCACTCCTAACCAAGCTCAGCACCACTCCGATAATTCCATTGGTTAGCTGGTCAGTCTGTAGATCTTTCGTTTTCTTTTTCGGTCGCTTTCATCATGATTAACTTTCCCTATTTCCAGGATATGGGCAATTGGTTTTAAACTTAGCAGACAGTTTCGTAGTAAACTGAGTCATCGCATTGGTCAGTATGTCGGTCGCTTAACGTGCATTCACACCAAGTCCGATTTCGAATAAGCAATTTCACGGTTTCAACTGCGCATATGCGTTACCAAGGTCAAGTAATTAAACAACGCGCGGCTCTTATTGAAAGGAAGACAATAAGCCATTGCATGGTTTCAACTGCGCATGTGCGTTACCAAGGTCAAGTAATAAAACGACGCGCGGCTCTTATTGAAAGGACTATAATTGCCGCGCGTCGTTTTATGACTTGATCATAATCTGCACATGTGCAATTGAAACCGTGAAATGGCTTATTGGAAAGGCTAGCGATCCTAAAAAAAGAAGTTTGGCTCAATGGCAAAATATGGCGCCGCGTAGTGGACATCCACTGAAAAACAAAGAAACTAAGAAGGAAGTTAAAATAAATTAGACATCTGGTCAGAAAATAAGCTTTTTATTTATCAAAGACAACACGAGGCACAAACGGAAAATCGCGCGAAAAGACGCAAAATGTGCGCGTACAGTTGATTAACAAATAGGAACGTCCAAAGATTATTTCTACGCGCCTTGGTTTACGCTCGTGTAACCATTTTGTCTCTTTGTGAGGTTACTGAATAATATTGGTCGAAAGAAAGATAAAAGTAAACAGGGGCATCAGGAGAGCAACGATCACAGAGTGGTGAGATTAAGATCTTCTCTGACTGTGAGATTGGTATATCAGATGGAAGAGCACTGTAACCCATTGTAGCGCACCAACATTTGTTGAACACGCAGAACAGGTAACCCTTTGGAAAAATAACTTGACAAGGTAGATAAAGGTAGCTACCAGGATTAACTCTATAAAAACTACCACACACTACCCTGTTAATGGTAGTAACAAGGTAGATATAGGTAGTTAACATGGTAGGTAATAGTAGTGACAAGGTATATATAGGTAGTTAACATGATAGATAATGGTAGTGACAAGGTAGTTAACATGGTAAATAATGGTATTGACAAGGTAGATATACGTAGTAAACAATATTAACTCTATAAAAAAACTATCATACACTAGCATGGCTACCTATCTACCAAATAAAACCAAAATGCGTAAATTTCTCAATTCACACAAGGTCAGCTCCTCTCTCAATGGAGGCTGCCAAGGATATGGTAATTAATGCCCTTCAAGTACATAAAAAAATACAGCCATTGATAGACCTAATTAGAACTGACACAATGTAAAACAATCAATTATTAAATTTAATGTATCAATAACATCAACGAATATACTACCTACAGTTTAACTAGGTCATTCTCTGATGCTAGGTATATCCTCCTGTAATTCAATATGGTAGATCCACCTTGCCATGGAAGGTGTTATTTTGTCGAACAATGAATAATAATGTCATGTGCCCATGGAGTACGGTATGTTCACACGGTATCACTTACCTAAACATTCCTGGTGCCTATTCTTTACAATGTCCAGTGCCATGTGGAAGGCACTATTGATCTGGCTTCGTGTAGGTTCACACGAGACGTCCATATTACTACTTAAATGAGTTACTTGTAAAAGTTCTTCGATCTTTGAAATTGTCCCTAACGCTTTTTCTTTAATCACAGCTGCCACCGTCTCCTGAAATGAAGAACCAATTGGCAAACGTCTTTTGTCTTCCATTTGCGTACAATCTGACGTCATCAGTCTTAGAATTGTTATGTTATTTGGAAATCCCTGGTTTGGGATTTCGTAGTCCTCTCGGCATTCGGGGCACGTGACCCTGTGGCGGGTTGTGGAGATTTGTGTGTTTCCACGTGGAGTATTACTAGATATGTTAGGCCTAAGGTCCCTCAGCCGATCAACACATGCCAGGCATAATGAATGCTGACATGGAAGCATCTTCGGTAACCTGTTCCTCTGGTTAAAGTTTTCAAAACAGATCATACATTCCAAAACGCCATTGTCAATCCCTGCCATCTTCTTTGAAGGTATCGTCTGTAAAACCAAATAAAAAAAACATCATAGTGATAGTGGAAAATATATATATAAAGAATTCTATTTCCTCTTACTAAAATATTTTATACAGTAATTCTAAAGACGAGGTAGGTATCATGACAAAATTAACTAATTATTTTCTATTATTAATAAACACAGACCTTGATTATACCACACTAACTCAACGTAGTTACCGGAGGTCACATATTTCTTGTTATTGTTGTTATTAACATGATATATGATATAATAATACTCAATCAATCGATCGATCAATCAATCAATCAATCAATCAATTAATCAATCAATGATACATGATATAATTTAGATCTGTATTCTAGTTGGTAATCAATCAATCAATCAATCAATCAATCAATCATTCAATCAATCAATCATCAATCAATCAATGAATGAATCAATCAATCAATCAATCAATCGATTAATCAATAACCAATCAATTAATTAGTCAGTCAAACAATCAATCAATCAGACAATAAATAAATAAATAAATAGGTCGATCAATCGATCAATCAATCAATCAGAAAATAACTAAATCAGTTGAATCAAAGCAATCAATCAATCAACCAATATTTCCATCGTTGCATGATACATTAATTGAAGCCAATGTCGTTGCAATAGGTTTACCTTTTAGATGTTTGTAAAAGAGTTACATTCCACCAAGTTCGACAACGTTTAGGAAACAGCTCTACGCCCTATGTTAAATACAGGCCCTATGTTACATACAATAACAGTACGCAGAATAACAATAGCGGATCCAACGAAAAGATCGGCGTTGTTTTGAAATATTAAACAAGTCTACATATTGAATCTATAGTTACAACTTGCCGCTTTTTTATGTCTTAAAAACCTAAATTGCTTCTCTAGTTCAAAAAGGTTTCCGAAAATAAATATAAAGTATGAAGCATGTGTTTATACGGTACATAATTTTGGGACACTAATCATCAGAGGCTAAATGTCCAATGAGCCTATCACGTTTCATGTTGCATGTTTTAAAAACTAAAATGCAGACGAGAAATTCATTGATTGTAGGCTAGATAAGGCCTAGGCCTACACTTTCGGAAAAAATCAACAATTATAAAGGTTTTCCACCTAGTATCAGGTCTACTAAGTCTACTTGTTTTGAAATGTAGCGTATATAAGTATATAATAATTTTGGCGATTTTAACAACCAACTAAAAAGAAAAACCCAAACAACTCGTTCAGACGAGACCAACGTAAGATTTTTTTTTGGAGACGCTTAAAAATTCAGTAGATTTGTTAGTTGTCCGTTGTTCTGAAAAGTTAAATACAGTACTAAGGAGTTTAAGCGGTATAACTTGTTGAGATCACGTTCAGTTTATTACCATAGCTTAGGCCTACATTTTTATAAGCTTTATATGGTTAAATACAATTTTTTAAAAAACTTACCTCTATAACTTTTTATCCAATGTGTCCGTTTAGACGCTATTTACAGTATATTAAAACATTGTATGAACAGGAAACTAGAAATTCTGGATTACAGATCAATTTGCTTCCCATGAAATCTTAAAACAGTATACAGATTTAGGGATAATCTTAGAATATTGATTAAAATTGACATGATAAATATGATAATGATGAGATTGACAACAGATAATGGATTATCATCCCTGAAATTTAGAACCTTGAATTTGAAAAGGCTACCCAATTGTTCCTGTTTCAAATACGGACTATTTCCGTTATAGTGAACGAGCCGAACTCACAAAACAAGACGAGTAAATGATCGATGTTGTAAATACCACTACTTTTTAACTGTCGTTTATTATATCCGTGTGTTACTAAAATAACATTACGTAATATAAAACCACAATAACGTTTTATTAAATTAATATAATATGTTGCTATACCTTTCGATATATTCGTCACAATAAACCTCTTATAGTAAAATTAAAATTAAAAAGGGAAAAGTCAACAAAATTAAAATAGCATAATAAGTTATATTGTAGTTATTGATGTATACGTTTATAAAAACCATCGTAGTATGCAATGGAGTACGTATTATACTGTATAAACAATGCATTTTTGCGTATTTCTAAACAAAACGAGAACACATTGGAAAGTTGAAAACGAATGAAAAAAGGGAGAAAGAAGAAAATAAAGTTACTCCCACGAAAGAGAAAAAAAGATAACATTACGTAATATAAAAACCACAATAACGTTTTAAATTACTATATGTTGCTATACGATATGTTTTGATATGTTCTTCACAATGAACTAGGTCAAGTTGTGATGATACAAAAATATTAAATTCAACTCAGTAAACAATAGATGTACATCCTCATTAGATAATTTTGTAAAGATTCTCATTCATTCATTCATTCATTCAATTTTATTGCCATAAAAAATCATAATGAATAATTGGATTAGTTTGAAATTGATTGCTTAGCTATATAGTACATTCCTATCCGTTATAACCACTTAAAGATGTACGGTATTGTCACTTGAAAAATGACAAAAAATGGATTTTTTAATAACTTGTTACTTTTGAAGAAATATATAAGTTATGACCATGAAACTAGAAATTAGGGTATTTTAAAATTATTTAC
>JAOTQE010120594.1:0-12645 GCA_025631205.1 Nesometra sesokonis
TGATGAAGTTTTGAAACAATTCTGATTATTTTTTACGGTAATGGAGGGTCTTAGGTCTTAGGATTCGTAGTCTTAGGTCTTAGGGGTCTTAGGTTTCGTAGTCTTAGGATTCGTGACACCCGTGAATCGGGCTATTGGTTGATTTTTAATAATTTTTTAAACATTTTTTTTCCCGAAAATGTGGTATTGGGATTATGTGCAAAATATGTGACCTATTGAAATAAAATAGATGTGTACATCTGACCCCTTCCCCATACCAAATATAACTGGCTACTCTACTAATAATTGTATAACATACACCCCCACCATCTGTCAACCCACATCCCACCCCAGCACCATCCCCTTCCACATTATGTATTATTTTACAACAAAATTATAACGGAATATGATGATTTTCCCAAGCTAAAAAATTACCTTCCCAACGATAAAATTTCTTAAAACTTTGTAAACTTTGTAATAATTACAATTATATAATAAACTAACTTATCTGTTAATTAAACAATTGCAACTTCCCTTCTTTAAAAAAAAGTAAATTTAAATCGTGGGTAAATTTCAAATGGTTACCACATGTTTGAATACAGGGTATAAGATGTTTGGGACAAAAACATTTCATGACCCTTCTTTGACACTTCATCTACATATTTATGTATCACACCACCATTGATATCGAATCAGAAAAACATTATTTATAGATTTTAGAAAATACCATGTCTGGTACCAGACTACAAAAGTCACTGTTAAAAAACTGACCAAAACATGAGGGTGTGATGTCACGGTTTGTAACATACCTGCTATATGCCAAGGGCATGTTGGCACGATCTTCTTTCTTTATTGTTGTTAGCCTAAATCATTTTTTATGTTTTCATACATTTTCGTTCAGTATCCGATAATGAAAGAGGAAAAATGGGGAAATACCGTAGAAAACTTGTCAAAATTTTGTTAAAGTTAATTTTAACAAAATTAAAAGTATAATGAATTAATAACTCATGGATGAAAATTGCCAAATATCTTAATACACTTTAATGGAAGGAGGCAAAAAACATATTTGGCCTATCAGTTTATAAGAAAAAATTAACAAACTTCTTGACAATATTATAATCACTATGCGAAACTGTAATTATAAAAAGAAAAAAAAAACTAGGCCCTACTAAAAAAGTAAGGTCTAGCAGTATTTCTACAGTTTTATTTGTGTGACATGACTGTTATAAATTTACCGGTAAAAACATTTCCTGGATGTTAATTCCAGACCGCCTGTGGATTTAATACCGAACCAGCCTGATACTGATATGCCAACCCTGCAATTATAGTAACTGGATATTTACTGGTAACAGTTCAGAGAAAGGAACCTTTTTATGGCTGTTGTTTTTCCAATGTTTCACTCGATTTGAACATGATTGAACTTCATAGGAGTATTTTTTTTTACATTTATGGAGAGTAGTGGACACTTATAGTTCATAAGGTTGTTCCAGTAAAATCGCAGCAATCAAACCCGTCTCTCGCTATTTGGTATAAATATATCATTTTATAAAGTCTAATACAGTAAAA
Source organism: Nesometra sesokonis (assembly GCA_025631205.1). Lineage (NCBI taxonomy): Eukaryota > Metazoa > Echinodermata > Crinoidea > Comatulida > Antedonidae > Nesometra > Nesometra sesokonis. The sequence continues at coordinate 1,546 of JAOTQE010120594.1, forward strand.
GCATTGACCATACTGGTACAAGTAGTTTCTTGGATTCATGACACGGCTTAGGAAAACAAATAAATGATTGGAATCAACGTCGCCTGTACAGTATCATTAGCTTTTTTGCTAGTCATACAGTGTTTTCTCAATTCAGAGTCTAGCGCAAACTGACATAAAGTACCACCTGTGGATAAAAATCAGATTTTTACCCTATGTTTCTTTTTCTGATTCTCGCCCGAATGAACCTTTGATGTTTTATAACCCACCAAACTGCTGAAGTAGAGACTGCAGTTAGTGCAGTGATTGTTGTCTACAACCCCCAATTTGCCCTCATTGGAAAATGTATCCAATATGAAAAAAATGGTTGCCTGATTGCAGTTTTTTTATGATCCTCCAACTGCTAGAATAAAGGCCAAACTAAATTTTAATTGCTTCTGTTGTTTTTAATTGCAGATGCTTCGGAATGTTTTGCTGAGATTTATGGTTCATGGAAGAACCATACCACACATTTCACATCCAGCCATCTGTCATCAGTCTCTCAGGAGCTTGCCACATTCTACATTATATCCTCTCAATGTTGTTAGTAACCAAGCAATTCCTGAACTTTTAAATAGGCCATTTACAACATGCTTTGTGGGAAGGTTACCAGAAGTATGCAGACCTGCAGGGGTGTTATATAATCTAAACAATACAAGTTTGTAAGTGAAACATAAGAAATTAAAATTTCTTTGTGACAGATATTAAGTAGTGTGTGTGTGTGAGTGTTCTGTTTCTGGTACGATTAATTAATGACTCCTTTTTTCCAACTTTATTGGTCAGCACATGCACCCTTAATGTCAGCCCTTAAAGTTAATGCCCACATTTGGTATTACTCAGGGGCGGATCCCGCGGAGCTAGAAAGAGGGGATCCGATGCCAAGTTGGATAAGCCCAGGTATGATGTTTTAACAGGAAAATGATAACAATAGGCGTGGGTCCAGTGCCCGCCTAGGGCCCAGGAAAATTGTTCTCTATAGATGCTGTCTGGTACACTTTTAGCGGTTTAGGTCTTCATTTTCAAGTTTTCAGTCTTCGTTTTGGAGACACCCATAATAGTAGTCTCCAAAACGACGACCTTGTATAACAACATCTCGTAATATCGATCATTTGATAACTTAATACATAATCATCATGAAAAAAGAGGGTCTTTGTTTTTGGGTCTTCGGTGTTCGTTTTGGGGACACCTGAGAAAGTAAGCCTTCTGAGACAATATGGTGATGTCACAGTAGATATCCTTAAATTGTGGTTCGCAAGATGAGACGTAACATACGGCCTGAATAAAAAGGCAATAATCTAGCCCTGAGATAATGTTGATTCAAGCGAGTTGTTTACACTGTATTGACAACCCTGTCTAAACTGGCTTTGCCTATGTCAAATAAAGTCAAATTTATTTTTTCATGCCAGATTGATGTGTATTCCATTAATTAAACAGTTTTTAATCAAATTATTTCTAAGTCAATTTTTCTTTCAATGTAACTTTGGACATTGAAATGATGATTTAGTATTTTTCTTCAGGTCAAGTTTACTTACTGTGAAGGTATCGACGAATAAACAGCCGTCACGGACAGTGGTACGTTGTAGCGCAAATAAAGGCAAGAAAAAGACTGTAAAGGCAGTTGTTGCAAGGTTCTACAGATTATCAAAGTAAGTCTGTGGAGGTAGAGATTGTGGTGTGAACCTACATGCTTCCACCAAGTTTGGGCAAGATGGGACCAAGGAGTAGCGAAAAACAGTTATTTGACCACAGTGACCTTGACCTTAGACCCCGTGTGTCCCATCGGCAATTCTGGTCTGAACCTACATGCTTCCACCAAGATTGGGCAAGATGGGAGCAAGGAGTAGCAAAAAACAGTTATTTGACTACAGTGACCTTGACCTTAGACCCCATGACCCATCGACAATTTTGGTCTGAACCTACATGCTTCCATCAAGTTTGGGCAAGATGGGACAGAGGAATAGCAAAAAAAGTTATTTGATCTTTGACTCCAGTGAACTTGACCTTTGACCCCATGACCCATCATCAGCAATTCTGGTCTCAAGCTACATGTTTCCCCCAAGTTTGGGCAAGATGGGACTAAGGAGTAGCGAAAAACAGTTTTTTGACCTTTGATCCAGTAACCTTGACCTTTCCAAAAATGAACACCTCATGGTCAATTTCGCAGTGACCCTGAATTCACCCACCAAGTTTCATGGAGATTGGGCCAAGGACCTAGGAGGAGTAGGGGAACAGACAGACAGACAGAAAGACAAACACACAAATGTTTTTTCAAATTGTAGTATAGATTCTACAGTACTTACCTTAATACACACATAATCATATGAGACAAATGATCAAATCTGATTTTTTAAATTAAATATACGAATATGAGGCTATTATTTTAAAATTAATAATTGGGGTATAAGAAAACAGTTTGCTTTTGCTCCCGGGGACCAAGCCTGTTAGCATCTTTACTTAATAGTCTATATATCAAATAATTTAACTTGTTTTGTTTTAGTGGGTTATGGATTAGAAGATATGCTGGCTATAAGAAGAAGCTCTTTATGAAATCCTCAAACAGGAAAAGGCGAATCAAGCATCACATCTTTTGTAACAAAACCCAGTCAAAGATGCTGGACTTGATGGTAACAAGATACTGGAGGGAACGTAAATATTATGTCGATCATCCATATGAGAAATATCAAGAAAGGAACTTCAATGGTTTTAAAACCTGGCCAGGCGAAAAAATTGCGCATGCTGGCTATGAAAGAGTCACAAAACATGGCTACAAAATGAAGGAAACGTAAATAATAATATGGTTGAGGATACAGTACTTGTCTACATACCATGATGTCTCTTTGTATGAGTGGTCACCATGAAAAGTTGTAGCCAAACATCTCTATAGTCACAAAACATTGCTACAAAATAAAGGAAACGTAAACATATATGGTTGAGGATGGGTGGATCCATGTTTTTGTAGTGGGGGAGGGGGTGGGTGGGGGCGGGGTGGTTCAGATTGGTTAATATGAATTTGAAGTGGTGGGTCAAGCAACCAAATGCTTCTAATTTTGTGGTCCAAAAGTTCAATAGTATTAGTGTGCTTGATTGGTCTTTTAGTGCAACTATAACATCTCTATAACTAAACAAATGTTTCTATTCTCTATAAAAATTTTTATTAATCCTACAAAATGAAGAAAATGTAAACATTTTAATATGATTGAGGGTACAGCATAGATCGAAAAGAGAACTGTTTTAAAATTAAATAAAGATTCCAAATTTCAAAGAAATTTAAAATTTAACAGTGGCTTGGTTTAGATTGATTTGGAATGTTTCAATGTGATACACCAATGATATCTCTGAAGACTAGTTTCCAATGGGGTCAGTACACTGAGAAACAATCCCTACTCTTTTACGAAGATGGTATTGTTTGTTAATGTGTACACGAGCCATGTTGCACACAAAACCGATGACTTAATGTCTAATCCGAAAGATGAAGGTATAATTTTTATTCAAACTTCCAGCCGGAGCAAAAGGAGAGGGTGATTCATTGAACAGAGAGTTTTTACATTTTATATCATTGGCATGAACAATATCATTTGTGCAGATACCAAGTATCTGAATTATTTCAACGTTTTTGCCAATTGCTGTTGATCAACAAGTTCAAAATAATCAATTCAAAATACTGATTAAAGTATTTATTCTCTAGTTTATTTTTGTAACAGTATAAATAAAATTTTAAATATTTTACGTGGAAGAATTCTGGATTTGGAGCACCACTTAAAAAACACCTCCAAATAAAATATATATTCTTTGCTCAACAATATTATATCAATTAGTCTTTGGATGCATCTGATTGTTTACTGTCTAAGGAAGATGATTCACTTGTTACAAATGCAGATACTAAGTGATTAAATTATTTGACAACAAATTCAAAGCTCAAGATTACAAATATCAGGGGCGGATCCAGGATCCACAGAAAAGGGGGGGGGGGCCGCACTTCCAGGTCCGGGTGGGCATGGTTGCCAGTTTTATTGTGCCATTTCTCCATTTTGGGGTGCCCTGGGGCAGGGAACAACGTTTTGACGATAATAGAGGGCATGCGTCGCTTGCGCCCCTCCGCTTAAATGTGTACCTGAATATAGTTAAAACTTCAACAATTTTATATGGAAGGAATCTGAAATTTTGGTTTTTGAACCACCCTTAAAAAACAACATCCTTTAAAATTTATATTCTTTAATAAAGCTCATCAATATGAAATATAAATGATTAAGTCACTGGAAGATTCTGAATCGTACTGTAAATTGTCAGAATCGGATTGTTTACTTTCTGGAGGAGACTGCTGTTTAGTTTAACATTTTGGAATCAATAGCATATTTATATCATTAGTGAAGATACCAGGTATTGTGAAAATTAATGTTGTACAAAAAATTCAAAATAATAAACAAATATTTATTTTCTAGTCCGGTTAAACTTATAAAAATTTAAATATTTTATGTGGAATGATTATGGAATTTTGATTTTTGAGCACCACTTAAAAAAGAACATCATCAAATAAAATAATTTTCTTTAATAAAGCTAATCAATTTGAAAATTATATTGTAGTCATCATCATTTTGAATGATACTGTGAATTGTCCGTCTCTGAATGCTTTCTGAAAATGATTCATTTTTTAGTTCATCATTAGCATCAATAACACATTTATATCATAGTGCAGATACCAAGTCAATTACTGTTGTTTGACAACAAATTCAAAATAATAAACACATTTATTCTTGAGTTTATTTTTACACTACAGTTAAAGTTTAAAAATTACAAAATTGAATGTGGAAGGATTCTGGTTTTGAGCACCACTTAAAAAAACACCATCCAATAAAATTTATATTCTTTAATAAAGCTCATCAATATGAAATATAAATGTTTAATCATCGGAAGATTCTGAATCGTACTGTGAATTGTCAGCATCGGATAGTTTACTTTCTGGAGGAGATGAATTGCATCTTAATTCCTCATTAGCATAAATTAGATTTGCATCTCCACCTGTTTTTGATTTTTGTGCATTTTTGATAGCTTCAATAGCCTCCTCAAATTGCTCAATATCAACAGATTCCACATTTGATGTCAAGTCGGACTTGACTGTTGATGGACGTACACTGCCTTCTTCTGCACTCCTCAGTTCTGTCCTGGACAGAGGGAGCTCTTTATCAGGCTGGTCCACCATTGGTAATGATTGTCCAACATTGCCAATGGATGCTGTGCTTCTGTTGGTTAATGGATCATTAACCGGTTCAACATCTTCAGCATTTTCATCTTTTTGTGTTGCTTTATCTTCCACCTCACTCTCCGGGATGGTTTCCAGTGCGACAGTCATCTTTGATGCTCTGCCATCTTCTGGATGAGCAAACTCATTATACTCATCCGTTGTGCATATACCTTCATAAAGGTCAATCAGTTTTTCAAGTTTCTCTTCTGGTGTTCTTCTATCATATGGTGACTGTCCCCTGCTTCCTTTAGAAGATGCAGAGAAGCCACGCATACGTTGATCCTTTTCTCCATCTCCGTTGATTTTTAATGAAGATTCATCACCACCATCATTAACATCATCATCAAGGCTGATGACAATGCTTGGTGTTGTAGTACGGACACTGAGCCTGGTTGATGGACGGCTAGCACTTGTTCCTCTCGTTTTCACTGATGTCATCCTATCGCCTTCATCGTCCTCATCAGCATTCTACAAATAAATATGGGATAATTCACTGTAATTATGGCAACTTTAGTATATGTGAGGTCTCGCCACAAAATTAGTCTTATGATAAGAAAATTCAACATTGAGTTCTTGGGACCCTTTAATAGAGCTAATGTAAACTGTAATCTACATTTTCAATGACATTCATTGGATGAGTAGGTCCAAAGATATGAAAATTTGAAATGTCTATCTATTGAAACACGGTTTTGAGAAAATTGTCAATGAAGCAATCTAAAAATAACCAATTAAAAGACTGAAAATCTCAGAAAATCTGTATGAAAGACACTTTTTTGCACAAAAGACACTTTCCTGCATTAACACTAATAATAATAAGAAGTTTTAAGTGGCCCTTATTTGCCACATAATTTACTGATTCACTATAGAACAGTATTCCAAAGTTAATACTTACAGCTTGCTCTGGTGACTGGGAAACATTGAAGTACTTGTCAACATACAGGTCATTATTTTCTTTCTTTTCATTCTGAGCAATCTTGGCTGCTATGTTATAACGTGTGCATAGTCGACGAACCTCTTCTTTTATCTGTAGCACCATTTCCATATCACCATGTGAACTTAGTCCCATTGATTCTAATGCTAGAACCAGTTGACTGTAATAAAACAGAATTATCAAGTGTCGGTGAAAAATGGTACTATAACAAGCAATATTGACTGATGTTTGAGGCTATCACAAAGTGTTCCAATGGCTGTAGTATGTCTAATGACATTTCATGATCACCAGTGGCTATCTAATCTCTTACCCCAATAGAAAAAAGGTTATAAATACAGTATATTAAATGCCATTCCAACTAAGTATTTTGTGTACTTTGAAGGAAACTGCAAGAGGAAAGAAATACTATTGACCAGATAGAAGCTTGGACATGGTTAGAAATATTGAATGACTGTTAACCACTTAAATGGCTAAGCAAGAGATAAATATTTTTCATTATTTGTTTTATGATGAGTGATGATCAACTAACAGGGCATGGTTGAAACTATTGCATGTTAATTATCCAATCAAATGGCTAAAGAAGTGGTGAATATTCACATTTGTTTTAAGAATGAATTACAATGTTGACTGTCATACCTTGATGTGAAAAAGAAAAACAGGCCCTATAATATTAACCCCATCAATAGAGTGTGTTATATATATTGTTAACAAACTTGATTGGCTGATATACTCAAGTGAGAAGTTCACCTGTAGCTGGCAGTATACAGTGTAATCTTAAATGAATTCAGATTCCAGCTGGCCAATGCTGCATCAATATGGATGAGTAAACTCAGTGAATTTATTAATCAGCAAAACAGATGCGTACCTTCTAACCAACTGATCTGGCTCAACCAACAGTTTATCTTGCAGTATATGGGATATGTCATCCCCAGTGATCTTGAGGCTTATGACTGCTGAGCAAGCCTCAGCCCGTACACCAGGCTCTGACTCAAACCTCAAGGCCCAGATGATAGCATCACGGATTGGAGTTGTCACCTTACCAATCAATGCAAGTGCTATAAAAGAAAGTAAACACTGTATAACAAATGCAAACACATTGGCAAGAATATAACAGTAAGGCATGGTACAGTCAAACCTACTGACCCTCTGGAAAACCAGACTTCATATTAAACTAAACCTTTTTTAAAGTCCAAAATCATGAAACTAAAGTTTGACTTTCTCTAAACCGAACTGTCAAGCAAACTGAACAAAATGGATGGTTGGAAGAGTGTTCGGTTTTGCAAGAGCTGACAGTTCAACATGAAAATTACCCAACATTTTAATAACAATGAAGTAAATAATGTACATTAGTAAATTATTAATTCAAAGAAAAATGCAAGTATATGGTTGTTTCTAATAAGGCCTTTCACCTTTTCAACTGCGCATGTCTGTGATCAATGTCAAGTCATAGAAGCAGCTCAGTGGCCGTAATTTCTATCCTTGCAGTGGTGATGTACTGCACCGCGCCGCCACAAGGATAGAAATTATGGCCGCAGTGCCGCTTCTATGAGTTGGACTTGACCACGGACATGTGCATAATTGAAACCATGAAAGGGCTTATTACAATACTTTACTGCTAAATGTAGTAAAATATTAAATAATTAAAAGTAAAAACTAAAGGTGGCTGGCAGCAGTCAGAGTTTTCTACTCTTTCTCATTACTATTGGTGGACAGACCCCTAGATTTTATGTATTGGATGTTGTGGGGAGTTCGCCACTTTTTCTGCTTAAATGAGTTTGTACATTTCCTGTTTATTTTACTACAACAGTACTAGTTCAGGCACGGATCCAAGGGGGGGGGGCGACCCAAAGGACCTGGGTCCTCCCCCCCCCCTTTTTAAACCAAAAATTACATTTTGTGCACAATTTTGGGGCACTAAAAGTGCACCAGAGAGCATCTGCAGAGAAACATTTTCCCGAGCCCTAGACCCACGCCTAATGTTTTCATTTTCCTGTTAAACCTCATACCTGTGCTTGTCCAACTTGACATCAGGCCCCCTCTTTCCAGCTCGGCTGGATCCGCCCCTGCTAGTTAATATACCTGAGTGGAGAGGGACAAATGTGGGTTTAAAGTACCTTGTCTAAGAGTACATATCAAGGGCCCAGCATCAGTTTTGACCCCTAGACCTCTCGACGAGTCTTTCTGCACCACACAACCCTATGTACCACTGAAGAACAGCTAAAGTACAATACCTTGGATAGCATGAGCCTTTACTTTCCAATTAGTGTCAAATTGGGTCATAAAGAGCAGTTTCCTGAGCACTTTTTCATCATCAATGATAAGGATGCCAGCAGTCTTAGCAGCAGCTAGACGGACTGATATGTAGTTATCATCAAAGCACTGCAAGTATGCTGGTAGAAGACGAGCAGTCATGATACCTGCCAAAGGAAAAGAAAAGAAACAGTTTTAGTAAAAGCATGACAGGCTATTATTAAAAAAGAGAGGAGAGTGCATTGCAGAGCTCCCAAGTCTCAAAAATTGTCCTGGAGTCTCCAGGAATTTTGGATCATCTCCTGGCATCCTGGAATTATCAAATTTTCTCCTGGAATTTAATTTCTTCAGGAAATTCTCCAGGTTGTATATTAGTTTCATAATCAGTCATTGGCCTATTTATTTCAAAATATTGGTTTAAAGTAAGCAACTATAAAGTTCAGTAATGTTTTGGGGAACAGTAATAACACATTTTAGCAGTGACAATACATGTTAAACTATCATTTCATAACAGTAAAGGTGTAGGTGTTTAGCTTATAAATAAGGGTATTTGTACACATTTCTGAAGGGTAGATATTACAGTGGTAGGATGACCACAAGTAAATCTCCAGGAATTCTGTTTTTTTTTTCAACTTGGGACATTTGGCATTGCAATTATGACTATACAACTGGTTATCTCAAATTTTGGTCTAATTTAAATTTTCAGGTCGAACCCTGGTCATTAAGTGCAAGATCAGTGGCCCACTGGTACTGATACCAGAGTTGTTATAGATATTTGTTCAAATCACACCCAAGAACTGCTTTTTTTTTTCTCAAGTGCACCAAGTATTTTATGCCTGCCAAGTCTCCTGCATAATGCCTGAGCGTCAATGTGGAACCTATTTTGGAGACAATATTGAGCAACATACAGTAAAAACGGCCCTCAAAGCAGTGATAGCTGAGACAAAATTGGCAAAAAATGATGAGGTTGTTTTTGCTTGTCTATTCTAAATTGGAGAAAATGTCAGTCAGCACCGGCAACAGAATTCTCTCACGCATTGACACCAAAAAAATGAGCAGGTATTATAGTATGGTAAATTTCACATTATTAGATTTGGACAAATTTTATCTAAGGCTGTGTTTCCATAGGTATTTTGAATTATCCAATAAACTACCATCCAAAGATAATTTTAAAAATTTAAAATACACAAACTCTGTAGAGACCATAAAGTTTTTTGATCCACATACTGTCAGTAAATTCCTGGCGATCTCCATTTTTTATCGCCTCCTGAAACATAATATTAGTATATCAATTATTATTTCCAGGCTATATTAGCAGAATGGAACAACACAAGTCTGAGGAAAACCTAAAGTAAACAACACAAGAGTCTCTCCATATTGTTTTTAAACTTTTTTAAATTTGGTGACTGTTGATCAGCTAAAATTTATAAACACTATTAAGCCAATCAAGGGTCTATAAACTATCCTATAAGATAATTTAAAAAATTTAAAATACGCAAAGTTTGTAGAGACCATAAAGTTTTTTGATCCACATACTGTCAGTGAATTCCTGGCGATCTCCATTTTTATCGCATGCCATTGTGATGAAACTATCACAAAAACAATATTAAAGTTGACCCCAGGTCAAAGATAAAATAGTTATTGTAGTCAATTATTGTATAATTACTGGATAATTTTTTTTTCAATTTCTGCAGCGTTTTTATAACTTTTATTATGATAATTTTTATCAGATAATATTTTCCTGTTGAAAAAACATTGGCTAAATATTAAACTTACCAAGATGAGCAATCTTATGCAGAGCATCAGCTTTATCTCTTTCAGAACCTGTTAGGATCCTATCATGGAGGTCATTGTGAACCTCTTTACCATGACCGGTCTTACCAAGTGTCTGGGCCGCCACACGTCTCACCTCATGATGCCAGTCTTTCCACATTAGAGTTGCTAATTTATGCATAATGTCCTGAAATATAATATTAGAGTATTTCATATATAATTTCCAGGCTAGATAAGCATAATGAAACACACCAGTCTGAGGATAATCTAAGTAAACTTAATTAATTTAATTAATTATCAAGAGTCTCTCATAATGGTATTAAACTTAATTAATTTTGGTGATTGTTGACAGGTAAAATTTATAAACACAATTAAGCCAATCAAAAGTCTATAAAAATCCAATTGTGGCAGAGTCAAGCAAAAGAAGGCATAAGTCGAAAAATTGAAAATTGAGTTATTTATGAATTATGAAACTCCACATTATTACCTTTAACATGCAAAACAAATCAGTTTCATATGATGTTTGCAAGGTTATACAATCAAAGTTGAAAATTTATAATGCAAAGTTTGAGAAAACTGCATTTTTCAAAATTGCTTGTCAGTATACTGTGACTAATACCCTATTCAGACTACCATTGCAAACATCGCATTGCGATCGGTTGTGATGTAATCAGTGGTAATCCAATTCCCGATCACAACCAGTCACAAATTTCAAACGCATTCATACACCCATTTTACTTTGTAACAGTTTCTCACAGAATGTGTTGTCGTAATTCATTCGGCGATAGAGGGTGTTCTAACCTCAGCCAGTCTAGAGTACCTTTATATAGAAGAGTAGCGACAACTCAGAACACGGTGCCATTTTGTGGCCAACTGCGGGGAATCACTC
>JAOTQE010120605.1:0-12645 GCA_025631205.1 Nesometra sesokonis
GAATTTTTTATAATTGTAAACTCTTGTAATTCAGCGTTATCGCTGCCATTTGAGTACTAATAAATTGAAATTGAATTGAATTGAAATTGAAATTATTTTAATTATTATTTTTTTAACTATAGCATTCGTGGGCGGCGGGAGAGGGGGTGGGGTGGAGGGGACGCGTCTACCAGTGATGAATACAAAATAAGATAGATTGACATTTATTTTGTTGCTATGAAACATCTAGAGTGCCCGAGCACTACCCTTTGGAGAACTAAAGCAATACAAACAGCATGTAAAAATGTGGCCCTGAAAACCAGGATAGCACAAATTTAGGCAATAATGGGGAGTTTTCTTTGTTTTTTTGTTTGTTTTGTTTCTTTGCTTATCTAATTCTAATCTGGTTGGGCACCATCTTTTCCAATACCTGGGTATGCATGCCCCGGGGTGATGTAGATGATTAAATTTAATTTCGTCCCCCTCCCCGATCCAGAAAACGTTCCGCCGCCTCTGATTTTTTTTTTTGGTGTGCACTTAGAAGCAATTAATGCGAGAACTCCAAGCAAAACATAGACGTGCATGTATTTTTTTTTTTAAATCTTGTTAGCATAATAAAATTTACGACACATAACCTTTTTGTCGTCAGCAATATACCGGTGATTTTCATGTCTCTTAAACAAAATAAAATCAAACACGTAATTAGCAATATGCATAAAATAAGTTCATAAATAATATATGTTTTAAAATGTAATTTAAAATTGAAAAAAAAAAACATCGACTAAAATATAGGAGTTTCGAGGTGTGTCTTTTTAAAAAAACATAACACAAAATTAGCATAGCAATGTACATACAAAATTTTGTATATAGGCCTAATATGATTGTCTTAGAATGTTGTTATGAAAATTAAATATAACACATTACCTTTTTCATCGTTGATAATATAGCTGTGATTCTGATGTCCCTTTTAAAAATGTAAAAGAACACGTAATTAGCAATATGATGCAAGAAGACGGTATTATAATACATTTGGTTTAGAATGTTGGTAATAATAACATGAAATTTTACCAAATACCTTTTTTCTCGCCCAAAATATAGCGGTGATTTCGATGCCTCTTAAAAAATGTAAAAACGAATACGTAATTAACAATATGCATAAAATAATTTGGTACTATATGTTTTAGAATGTTGTTAATAAAATGAAAATTTATGCCTACAACACGTTTACTTTTCCTCGACCAAAATACAGGGGTTTCGATGTTTCCTTAATAAATCTAAACGAACACAAACTTATACAATGATGATGACGATGACGAAGGCGACGGTGGTGATGATGATGCCTGCCATGGTGGTGGTGGTGGTGGCGGTGGCGGTGAGGAGTAGGATTTCGATGTCCCTCTGAAAATACATTTGTTTTAGAATTTACAACATACCATTTTCATCGTCTGAAATATAGCGGTGATTTCGATGTCTCTTAAAAACAATATGAAAACGAAAACGTAATTAGCATTATGCATATGCAAACTTGGTATTATAATGTTTTAGAATGTTAATAAAATGGAAATTTAACCATACAACACATACCCTTTTCATCGACCAAAATATAGAGGTTTTGACGTTTTTAAAAAACAAAATATTTAGAAAAATACATAGAATTATAACAATGATTTCGATGTCTCATTTAAAATATAAAAGAACACGTATAAAATAGTAATATTCATGAAAGAAGTTGCTTTATTTGTTTTAGAATATTGTTAATAGAATGGAAATTTACATGTTACCTTTTTTCATCGTCAAAAAATGTAGGAGTGATTTCGATGTCTCTTAAACAAACTAAAAACGTACACGTAATTAGCAATATGCATACAGTAAGTTGTATGTAATTCTTTTAAAATTTCATAAATAAAAAGAAAATTTACAGAAGTGATTTTAATGTCTCTTTAAAAAAATATAAACACGAACGTATTTAGAAATTTGCATACAACAATTTGATATGCATTGTTTGAGAATTTTGTCGATCAAAACAAAAACAACAAATTTACCTTTTTCATGGTCCACAATATAGCATTAATTTCGATGTCTCTTAAACAAAATAAAAACGTACACGTAATTAACAATATGCATACAGTAAGTTGTATATAATTCTTTTAAAATTTCATAAATAAAAAGACAATTTACAAAAAATACCCCTTTCACGTCCAAACTGTTATGGTGATTTCGATGTCTTTTAAAAATATAAAAACAAGCACTTGGTATAAGTAATACGCCTATAGCTATTTGATATATTATTATTTATTTTGTTCAATACAATACAAATTCAACGTATTTACCTTTTGCATTGTCCAAAATATAGCGGTGAATTCGATTTGTGTTCCATAAAGATAAAACAAACATGCAATTAGTAATAAAATATAATGTAAATGAATATAACAAGTTGTTATTATAGGGCCTTTAACAAGTTATTTCAGTTTTCAAAATTATTTCAATTTGTGCATTTTAACTATTGGAAGAAACTAAAAAAAGAAATCTATTAAAGCAGAAAACTGGGCAAACTTGAAAGAACCGTGTGCTTTTTTTATAGATTGCAATGAAATTGTTCGAAAACGTACCTTAATTATTCTGGTTTCACTAAAAAGAAAAATAAAAACATTGATTATTGTTATTGATTATTATCATTATCATTATTGTTGTTGTTGCTGCTGCTGCTGTTGTTGTTGTTAGTATTATTGTTATTATCATCATTGCCACATCATCGTCATTATCATCATCATCATCGTCATTATTATTATTATTATTATTATTCATTATTTTAGCCATTGTTTTTTCGTTTGACGCCTATACTGACTTCTTCAGATTCACATTTTGCCACTAATTTGTTTTTATTATTATTAAGCATATACTTTCAACTACATTATCAACAATAGACCTGTACTAACATTATTATTATTATTATTATTATTATTGTTGTTGTTGTTATTAGTATTATTATTATTATTATTATTATTATCATTATCATTATTATCATTGGCACATCATCGTCATTATCATCATTATTATCGTCATCATCATTATCATCGTCATTATTATTATTATTATTATTATTATTATTCATTATTTTAGCCATTGTTTTTTCGTTTGACGCCTATACTGACTTATTAAGATTCACATTTTGCCACTAATTTGTTTTTATTATTATTATATTAAGCATATACTTTCAACTACATTATCAACAATAGACCTGTACTAACATCTTATACAAACTTTCGTTTTTAATATTATATTCCACTTTCATTGAATTAGACATGTTAAAAAAAAAAAAACATTTTATTTTATTTATACTTTTTTGCAAAACAAAATTAAATTGAATACCTCACCGATTGAACGTTATAATTTCACAATAATTTGTTAGATTTTTTTTGGTAAATATTAGTACCTTATTAAGTTAGACATTTAACATATTCTACTTAGAATTTATATCTAAATTTTAAACTTTTTTTAGTTTATTCTAATAATCAAATTTTTCATTATTATTATTATTATTATTATTTCACAATATTCTGATAGATTTTTTTTAAATATTAGTAACTTATCAAGTCTACATTTTAACACATTTCTACTTAGTATTTATATATAAAATTGTAATTTTTTTTTTTAGTTTATTCTAATAATCAAATATTTAAAACATAAAAAATGTATAATTTGTTTATAATTAGTCCTACTAATAATTGTCAGCGAACTTTTCGACGTGATTTGTGTTCACATGCAGAAAAAGAGAAAAATCGAAGAAAATATGTTTTTATGCCAGTTCTACCACAAAATATAATTATCAATTATAAATAAAGACAAAGCTTACCAGACAGCTAACCGTATGAGCTATGATTGATAACACTTAACACCAAGGTTTAGCGATGTCTCTGGATACTGGATTTAGACGTTCCTCCTTTGCAATGTTGTTAAGCTTGGCAATGATCTGATCAAGATTAAGTCGTCTTCCCGGATTAATACAACAGCAAGCGTCTGCGACGTTCTTCAAGTTAGTGTTTTTAATACGTTTTGCCACAAGACTGATAAAATGGCCAAATGCGAAGATGTCAGTTTTTCTTGACTGAAATGCACCATTTATGAGCCTCTCTGGTGCTATCTCTGGATGGTTGGCCAGAAACTGTGCTTCCTTGGCTCTTGATTGGAATGTCTTCATAGCACTGTGTCGTGGTTGTATAATTGAACTTACCATCCCGAAGTCTGTTAATTTAGCTGAAAACTTTACCACATCGTCAACTACGAGGATATTTCTGGCGGCCACATCATTGTGAAGTAGTCCGCGTCTGTGCATGAAATTTAGGGCATCGTTATGCAGTCCAGTGCCTTTAGTGCTGGTTGCGCTTGGAATAATACACTATAAAATGTACTGCTGGTGTAAGTGACAATATCTCCAACAAATTCTTGTATCAGCCTGCAGATCCTTCCCTTGCGGTACACGCCGTAAACACGTGGGTATGATGACCGTTCCGACAAGTATTGCATCGCTCTGGCTTCGAGACACATCTCCTTCCAGACGACATCGGGATTATCTAGTTTGTCAAGGAAGGCAGTCTTCACAGCTACATAGCGAGGTGTCCCACCGATGTTGGACGTCATTAAATCAACACAACCATATGACCCTCTTCCTAGTTCTATTGGTGTGGAAAGTGGAGTTACATTTGTTGAGTCCAGTAGTGCAACTGGTGGAAGAATCTGATGTAACACTTCGGATGCATAGTCCAATCCCGTTGCTGACATTTCCAAGTTAATCTGATGAATAGATGAAGAACCAGATGACGATGAAGAACCAGATGACGATGAAGTTAATTGCATGTTGCTTGCACTAAGAGAGTTGGAATTTGCTGTGACCGGTAACTGTAAAGAATTTCTTCCAGATGATGGAGCTGGATTCGATCCTGTTGGAATAGACTTACCAGTAGATAATCCTGAAGCTGTTACTTGGAGAAGAGAAAGGTTGGTTGATGTCCCAGCAATTGTCGATGGTTGACTCTGATTTCTACATGATGGAGCAGGTGATGACTTCGTTTGCGAATACTTACCTGTGGAAACAGTTGATGGTAAAACAGCATTTGCGTTTCCTCTGAGAGATATTGAACTTGTTGTGAATCTGATAAGATATTTCAAAATTGAATATTTTCCAGAGCTGGTGTGGACTGGAATCCTGCACGAAGACGAATTACTTCCAAGCGATGGAACTTGATTTGCTGGTGTTACGTATATCCTGCTGATGCCGAAGGAACTTAAACCACTAGAGACCTGACTGAATGGTGTTGACCATAATTGTCGAATTCCACCAGCTAATGGAGTTGTTAGTGAACTTGTTACAGAACACGGTGTGTAACTGATGCTATAAGAGGTTGACAGAAACTTAGATTCATAAAACAATGCATTAGCCGCGATGTTCTTCGCGTCGTGATCAGCGGATACATTACGACTACTTGTGTCCTCTTGGTCCGCGATGTTCTGTGTGTCTTCTTCCCCGCGAATACAAAGAAGCCGTAGAATAGTCGGCCACACGCGTTTGAACAGCAATCTTCTGGCTGGATGTTGCTGTGCTTCTGCTGAATCCTGTTGAGATCTGCAGAAAAGTATAACAATTTATTAAATGATATTACAGTGATAATGACACTAATGCAATATCAACAATATTAAGGTGCACAATTAGTGTTGAAAAGTTCAAAGATTGTATATTGGGCAATCGTGATACTGCTAAGGGCACTTAAAAAATTGTACCAGAGTACTAGTGAAATTACACTGTATAAAAGACCAGGCCATGCTCATAAGACCCATTTAATATTATCACATATAATTCGTCAAGAACTCATTGTAATTCAGAATAAGCATCGGTAACACGGTGCCTTAATCTAAATATTCTAAGTATCCGTCAGGGTATTAAAAAAAACTCTTTCAAGAAACTTTAAAGGCATGTCATAATTATATTGATTAGTACAATAACGATTTTGTAATATAGGAGGACATTACTAGATCTAGGCCTAGGCCTATGTTATTAATTTTCCCCTGTTGAAATTTTAATGTGTTTGTCATAAGACAGTTTCACTATTGTTAATTGTTTATTTGATCAAATCCAAGTGATATTTTAACTTTTTCCCATGTGCCCTGTTACAAGTAGGCAGATTTGATGGACACGCACTGGTTTACGTAGATATATGCATAACAGTTGCATCCATGTCAAAAATCATCTTTGTGATCCACATATGGAAACGTATCATTTCCTATCCAAGGTCACCTTAACCATTGGAGAAAACTCGAATTTGTGGGGAAAATATCGGTTTAAGTATTATATTTATGTTTTTCATGTAATGGCCAAAACGGATTATGTTGCAAAAAAATATTATTTTACCTATCTGTGAAGAATCATTTAAAAAATCCCCTACAGTTTTATCGGAAAACTTCGATTTGTAACAGCTCCTCAGAACGATTTGGATATGGAATTTATTGAAATCTTAGGTTTTTGGCTGTTTCAAGCTCGATTAATATTCCCTCACTTGTAAACTATTTCTGGGTTCGTGCTGGTCCAACGGAAGGTATTTAATGAGCTTAAATCTGATATAAAAATTGGTATGATTGGTTCTGTAGTGTTATCGGAAAAATAGAGAATATAAAACATATCAAATAAAAAAATCGCTGTTATCGGCTATAGAAATGAACAACGCACAAAAAGTGATACGACCTTTGTTCACTGAGCTCGGATAACAAATGATAAAAACTATTATTCTCTATTGAAGTTTAGTTCGACTCATTTATAATTGAAATAAAAATTTCTCACTAAAGGTGTTGTATAACATCGTACGTTGAATACTTGTAGGCATGACAGTGAGGGAAAACCATCCCCGGGAGCAACACCTCAACCCCGGACGATGGAAAAAGAATACCGGGATAGGAGCCTAGTCAAAATTCTAATATGTTCAAATTCAAAAATCTGTTATAAAAGCAAAACTATTTTTTGAAATACCTTGTATTTCTACCTGACTATCTGGAACAAATACTAAGGTGAATATACAAAAATGTAGGCGCAAAGTGAAAGTCGATAGGTAATATATTTCCAATATTTGAGAGCAAATTTGTAACCATGTGTAGAGTTTCAAGTCCACTGCTGGTCTGTTTGGTTTGTTGCTTAGTTTTTTCTTCTAAGAACGCTATGCCGAAAACAAACGTTGCCACGGGTTTCTGGTGCGCACGCATAGGATCGCGTACAAATGGAATTAATTTGCGGTTATCTTTTTCCAAAGCTCAGCTAATTTTGATATAATGATATTGGGATGGTTGTGCCATTTTAAACCAAGGTTAATCCATATTTATTTAGTTAAAAATGTAAAAATAAAGTATTACTATAATTATAAAAACAATATTGAATAACATCGTTACTTGAATGTTGGTGAATAAATAACTAGTGGTTGGAGGCTTAACTGACAGCAAAGCAACCCCCTGAAGAATGCCTCGGCACCTACGATGGGGAAAAGGATATCGGGCTAGTCAAAATGGACTTTTTTTAAATATAAAAGTTGTTATAAAACCATAAGTGGTTTTTCAAATACCTTATATTTTCACCTGGCATTTCTTGAACAAATACTAAAGGTGAATATACGAAGATTTTGATGAAAAGTGTACTTCGAAAAGCAAAATATATACAATATTTCAAGAGCAAAATTTAAACCTTGTGTAGAGTTTGAAATCTACGATTGGTTTGCTTGGTTTGTTGCTTAGGCACTGGTTTTCTTCTAAGAATAAAGTGTGCACGCATAAGTAGAACATGCGCTCTGCGCGCGCCAACATAGCAGGGAATCTTATTTGCACGTGGTATGATTTGCAAGTTAAATCATAGATAATTTATATATTTTGGTTAAATTGCAAACAAAACCACATATAGTCATAAAGAATAGCATGTAAAAAAACAGCGGAAACCAATTGCAGCATTCAAGATGTATTGTCACTTGAAAATAAAAAAAATAATCACCATTACTATTTTAAATTAACTTGATCATATTAAACTTAAAATTGAGAACGTGAGAATAGATATTTGTGTACATAACACATGGTTAATACAATTTTTCACTGAAAAAGGAACCGACATTTTAGAGGCTGCCATACTTTTAGGCCTACTGTATTAATGTGTTTGTTCATTTACCATATAATATGTTGCAAAATCAGGCCCGTAACCAGGCACTCCTAAAGGGGGGAGGGGGTTGCCTAAGGGCCCCGGTGGGGTCAAAGGGGCAGGGGACGGGGCCTACCTGCTCTCTAATACTGTTTATTTGGCATATTAGTTATAATATAGGCCTAAATGATATGGATGATGATTTCAGTGTGAGTGCAGTAATACCGACTACAGATGCAAAAATAAGAAAAGTTGTTCGATATTGGTAGGGTGGGGTTTCGTTTTTCAAAGGGGGTTCGCTGATAAAGGGGGTTCGTACGAACCCCCAGGAACCCCCCTGGCTATGGGCCTGGAAATTAGGGGTATTTTTTAGATAACCTGATTTCTAGTGCCATGGCCTTAATATACTCGTATTCTTCAAAATGAGCAAGTTATTTTCAAAATCAATTTTTCGTCATTTTTTTCAGGTGGCAATACAGGGGATCACGGCTACTAGGGAAAAGAACACGTTTTGTGTGACGATAGAGAGGGCGTACTTTAGAAATTTAGCAACTAACCCACACATCCTATTATGTATTGTATTATTCATTAAAATCTAATGATTATTGTATATTGAAATAGGCTAGTCTAGTTAATTATTAGTAATTGTTAGGCCTAGGTCCAGACCAAAATTTGAGAAAAGAAATAATAAGGAATCGATAAAAAGGAACGAATGGTTTTGTGTTGAAACAATGTGATTGGTTGGCCTCTAATTGGGACTTCAGTTAAGCAGCCAATCATGAAACGTAAACAATTTGACCTTTGTTTGTAAGAAGCGAGCGGTGTTTTGAAGCTGAGAGAGGTAGGCCTAGGATTTCGTAAGGATTCCATTTTATTACAGAATAATGTAAAATTCGAACAAAATTGCCAATACAGTGCAATCAAATTTTTTAAAATGAATAACTTTGTAATTCAAGAGAAACTCTGGGACGGATTTTTTGGGGCAGAACATAAATTAGACGAGTATAAATGGAACGGAACTAAGCAGAGGTTGGTCAAAATGATCGCCATGAATAGCGAGAACGAAGCCCAGTGCAGTCGGGATGTTTTGAAAAACACTCTGCTCCAGATACCAAAACATGACCACATCGTGCGGCTAAAACATGTACTTGTTCGACTTGAAAATTTCACTGAAATATTCTTGTGCCCTGTGTATAAGAATGTAGAAGGAGAATTTTTAAATGACTACATAATGAGCCGGTATTTATCAATTACAGATGTTGCTTACAAAGTATTTTTTCAGCAGTTGATGAAGGGAGTTTCTTTCATTCATAAGCAAGGGTTTAGCCATGGATTTTTGAATCCATACAACATTATTGTTACTAGAGATAAAGCAGGAGGAGCCGTTATAAAACTAACTGATTACGGACTTGCAAAGCAGTGCGGAATTCCAAACTTAGATGCAGGTACAACAGACAAGGAAAACAATATTGAGAAAGAAGGACGTGATATTGCCCGAATATATTACGCATCACCTGAATCACATGACGCAGATGTTAGTTCGCTTCGTAGGTGTTGTACGTCAGTGGATATGTTCAGCTTGGGTCTTATTATGTACGCTCTTTCCGAACACAAAGTTTTACCAAACACAGATGTCCTCGCAGGGTTTGTCAACTACCCCGGTTATGGATTAATCTCCATTGGCAAGTTTCGTCACGAAAACCCGAGCATAAATTTTGATCAGCAGTTTTACAGCAGATGTAGTGTTGAATTTCGTCGTCTTTTGAAGCGTCTACTCAGTGTTGATCCCAATACACGCCCATCCGCTTCTGTAGCAGAACAACTCCTGGAGAATTGTGCTAATGTAAGAGTAACAGAGGTGAACACGCAGAAAAGTCGGAAACGCAAGAGAAGCTCTGCAATGTTTGAGCCATTGATGTCGCCACCGCAACGACCTTGCATCTTGGGTGTCCGCGGAAGTGTTCTCAGAGCTAGCAACTCGCAGTTTGTGCGCCGGGCATCGAAACGACTCAAGAATGTTAGCAATACCTTACAGAGGCGAAATTCACTGAGTCTTCCCTCTTAATTCAACATCAATTTTATACCGTTAAACTATTTTTTGTAAATAATTCTTTTTTAAATATTTTTTTTAATTTTAAATTTAAGATTTTTGACAAATTCCTGCCATAAATTTTTACGTCCAAATTACTGTATCCTAGCCTAATAAATATCATGACAGTTGTATACAAATTAAGATTAAATTGTCCAGTTAAATATCCAAGCCAGTTACTTACTGTAGCACAACAGTGACTCATTGCAGTTTTACATGGAAATATTGTATGAATCAGTCATTTTTATTTTTAATCAATACGTTAAAAGATTATTTTTTTATTTTTTTTAAGTGATGCAAAAAAAAAAATAGTGTGTGACAATATTTTCCATTCCATATTTTAAAGATGTTATGTCACACAAAATGACCAAAAAGTCATAACCAATTAACTTGCTCATACAGTACATAAAAGTTATGAGAATGGAAATTACTGTATTTAAAAATTGTTTAACAAGATTTTTACACAGAAAAATGACCAAAATTTTAGAAGCTTCCAGTCCTTTTATGGAATTTTGCTATTTTTTTAAGCATTATAATATTGCAAAGTAGAGATATTTTTTTTAATACCTGTATTCTGATTCTGGGTGGAATGATCATAATTTATATATTTCTTCAAACTAAGCAATTTATTTTCAAAATCAAATTTTTGTCATTTTTCTGGTGACAATACATCTTTAATGATAAGTGTATGTTAGCAAAGGTCATTGTATAGTTAAACTTGCCTAAGTTGGCTTCTTTCATAGTCAAATTTATGTTCATGTCAGATTAACTCTCGAAGGGAATTTTTCTTCATTTTTTTCAGCAATTGATGAAGGGAGTTTCTTTCATTCATAAGCAAGGGTTTTTCTGATTTAAGTTAATGCAAGTTTTGTCTGTAGTACATTAACTAATTTTCATGTAAATATTTACTGATTGTAGACTAAAGCTCTGCTCACAATGAAAGATTTGTTGGTCCATACAACAACAGTACAGTAGCATTTTATCTGCCAAAAAATAAGAAAAAGTTTATAGTAAATTGGCTATTTTTAGGTCAAGGAATATTTATATTTAATTGAATGTCTTTTGAGGGGATACCGAAAAATATTGTTCGAGCTTTGTCATGAAGGGGTTTAATATTATGCCACACTATGCTCACTCTAGGATCATTTTTTATTAGCCAAACTGGCAAAAGGGTGCTCATTTTTTTAGCCAAATTATTAAATCTTTAAAGATGTATTGTCATTTGAAAAATGACGAAAAATAGATTTTGGAAATAATTTGCTAGTTTCGAAGAAATATATATGTTATGACCATGAAACTAAAAATTAGGGTATTTTAAAATTATTTACCCCAGTATTGCAATGTTATATCCTAAAAATCGGCCAAAATCCACAAAAAGGCCTCTTACATTTTTAAAATTTTTCAGTGTAAAAAATGTTATTAAACAATTTTAAATACACTAATATCTATTGTCAGGTTCATAATTTTGATGTTGCTATATTATGAGCAAGTTAATTTCAAAATTAATGTCACTGATTTTTTGGTCATTTTCAAGTGACAATACATCTTTAAGCCAAATTTTTAAAAACTATACAAAAATTATTAAAATTGCCTCAAAATGGATAGTTTTTTAAAATGTTCATTTCCAATTTGGCGAATGAGACCATTTTTTTTTAGCCAAATGAGAGTTCCAGTAGCCATTGGCGAATGGTTAGAATGAGCATAGCCACAGTGAGTACAATACTTTTCTGTATCCCCCAAAAATAGGCATTTATGATTATTTAATAAAGCCTATTTGTAAGTACCGATTTGTCAGGGCTTGGCAGGCCTGACGCCAGCAAACAATGCCTATCTTAGGCCTAGCTAGCCTACGTCTTCACAATTAAAATCCATGTCCTTCTCTCGTATATCCATGAAAAACAATAACAGTCCAACCTTGTGACATGTTCATGAGGCATATCATGGCAAGACCACCAAGTTGTTACAAAATTGAAAAATGGAGTTAATATTGAAGCCATAACAGTTTTTGTAAGCTTTAAAATGAGGGGTCAATTATCAAAATCAGGCAAGCAAGGTATTGAACAAAATAGACAATAAATTTGTAATATTGTTTATTATTTCTTGTTGTTTATTTGCTTATTTCTCAGTAACTTCCTGTGTGTCAACTTGGTGATTTTGGCATGCCTTGCCCCATTTGGATTTGACGAGCAAAGAAAAGACCTCTTTGCCCTATTTTTCCAGTTTTAGATTTTTGTGCATATTCATTTTTCCTGCCGGCAGCCCTCTGATGCGGAGATAGCCTCCACTACCGGAGCTCAAACCACGGGTGCCTATAAAACGAAGACCTAAGATCTAAGACCCAGAAACGAAGACCCCTATTTTTTCTTTGTTATTTGGCTCATGATGCATCACTCTAACAGAAAATCATCACCCCGCCATT
>JAOTQE010120616.1:0-12643 GCA_025631205.1 Nesometra sesokonis
AGTAAAATATTAAATACAAAATAATAAAAATGAGATTAATAGAAATATTAAAATATATAATGCTCAACTTCATCACACCATGCATTGCAAAAAGGTTGTGTGTTTGCAATGATTCAATCCCAACAGATACAACAGCTAATAAAATAATAAAATCCCATTCAAATATAAATAACACTTTTAACAGCACTTTACATAAATCTGAAATACTAATTTTGCATTTTCAATTTTGACAATTGATAAGCATTATATTCATGCTTTAGAGAAATGGAAAAAAAATACTGCAAATGTTGAAATGGTGAAGCCGCAATCGCACTAGATTAAAACTAGAGAATTTTATCGAGACCTAATATTGCTAGATTTGCTGTTGCTTGCACTTGGATCATTTGGCATGGTTAGCTTTAGCATAAGCTATGGTAAAATTCAGAAGCGTTTCCAGGAATGGGGGGGGGGGGGGAGGTGGTGATGCTTATCCTTGAGAGGGCATCTGAGGGGCTAAACTTCAAAATCATATGCTAATCATTTTTTTCCCTACCTCTCAAGGGGGGGGGGGGCACTCAACATCCTAAGCACCCCACCTTGAGTACACTACTGAAACTTGCAAAATTTAATATTTGTTCGTGTTACCCAAGGTCACAACTTATAATAATGCTCAAGAGAACAAAGTAACCGGATGATGCATTATGGGATACATACGTCACTCCGATAACGTCCTAATGACCCGCACATCCAAAACTGACTATGCATCACAGGCAGGGGCGGCGCTACGGGGGGCTACTATTAAAAATGCAGAATAAAAGCAAAATGAACCAGGGTTGAAGAATTGTAACACGTGCAAAAAGTGTACTGTAGTTCATATAGAAATACTGTACAGTAGCAATCATATGAAAACAACACCTGATGAATAACTGAATTACTGTATAGATGGTGTCAGAACCATTGCCAAACCTAGTTTTTCTTCACACCTACCTATTTACATTATTATAGGCAAAAAATGTGCTTTTTATCAGTAACAAGTTCCCTTGCATTTATTCACAAAGGATGTTTTATTTTACTCCAATATATCAGCATTTATTTATTATTTTCACACCCAATTATTTACATTATTTGAATCAAAAACTTGGAAGAAACTTGTACTGTATTCAGTCACATTTTACTCCAGTTTAAGGGTCATGGTTGAAGTCTTACAACATCTTGTTTTCCCACGACTAATCCAATTCCCAAGAGTCTTGGTTGTGGTGACTGGCGTGAAAGAAAAAATCTTTGCTATAAAACACAATGACCAAGTATGATTCATTATTGTAAAGAAGATCTGGTAACGCTTCTAAAGAAAAATCTAGGAACGCTTAAATCCAGAAACAATGATGAAAGTTTTTTTAAACAATATAATCTAAAAAGTATAACAATGACAAAATAAATCTTGAAAACTTCTCCAAAATGGTTAAACAATAAGCTATATGGCTACAAAAGATCTACTAACACTTCTAAGGATATCTAGTGCTTAATTCTAGAAATAATGCTAAAAGTTGCAAAAAATATAATACAATGAAATATAATATAATAAGATCTTCAAAATTCTCCAAAACACAAACTAAAAAATATTATGGCTACAAATCTACCAACACTTCAATGAAGCTCTAATAATAATAATAATAATGTTTATATAGCACTTTTACGTGGGGATCAAATCACTTTAAAATAATGTACATAGTTAAAATAAAAATATTAATTAAAATATCAATTACATGACTATACAAATTACTTAGAAAATAAGTATGATTTAAGAGGTTTTTTAAAAGCCAGACTAATTTCTGTTGCAAGCGCATTCCAGAGAATGGGACCAAACTTAAAAAAGGCACGACCACCATGCCCATCATTCGCAGATCTGAGCCAGTCTTTTTAAAATCTTGGAGGTAATTTCAGCGCTAAATTTTCCAGATCTAGCACTTAAATCTAGAAAAGGTTTCAAACAATACATTATAATATTATATAAAATCTCTAAAATTATCTAGATTTAACTAACAAAAGTTTTGGATATAAAAGATTTAATAATACTTATTAAGAATACTTTAAATCTAGAAACAATGATACAGAAACTTCAAACAATATAATATAACGAGAGTAAAATAATTCAAAATAAAAAACCTCTAAAACAATTAACTAACAAAATGAATACAAAGGATCGGCTAACACTTCAAAATATTATATTACAATAATAAAATAACAGCAAATCTTCAACCATCTAAAAAAACAGTTAACTAACAAATTCTATGGATACAAAAAGTAAATTAAAAGTGATACATCAACACCTGCTTAAAAACAAGGACTATCTTGTTCTTTTGATAGCAATAATCTCTTGCTTTTGTCATTGGTACGGGGACTTTAGCTCAAGTTTACCATACCTCTTATAAATCTAAAAGTGTCATTTCTACTCCAATCTGAAACTGACCTTGCTTATACAATAGGTACAGCGAGTACCAGTAGTGTTTCAATTGTATACTACTTACAAAGACCTAGTGTGTGAAGTTTACAAATTATTATACAATAATAAATTTACAATAAAAGTTAAAATATATACTGTTTCAATCGGTTAACCAACCAAAATAATTTACTATGGGCTGTTCATACTTGCCTATTTTGTTTTTAAATGATCACTGCATATGTGGAAATTCTAAAAATAAAATTTAACCTATCTGCCTTCAAAATTAAATAAAAGTTTTAAGGGAAGAGGGGTTAGAAGGGGAAGATTTAAGGGGAGAAGGGGTTAACAGGCTTAGGCCCCCTAAAATCAACATGAAAAGTGTTTTTATGCAGCAGTTGCATTGGTAATGGACTAGAAAATGTAAATGCAATGATTCAATGAGGCTGTATAGGGAGACATCCCTAGCCAAAACAGAGAATCTTAGTGCAACAAAGTGAGCTTTATCCCATCCCCACTACACCCTACTCACAATCCTGGATCCAACCTAGCTAGGCTTCTTAAATGGCATCTAAACAGAGGTCCCAAGTTTGAGAAGTGAAAAATCAGGAGATTTTATTTCATTCTGCTTTGTCGATCAAATTTGCATGAATGCAAATGTGCGACGTGTCACATTAAAAAAAAAACAGAAAAAAGAAAGAGTACAAAAAATATGTAAAAATATCTATATCATTTTATATAAATTGTATCTAACACTGAGCAGAGCTGTATTTTTTTAAGGGAAAAACAAAGGTTAGGCCAAAACCCATGTCTGAATATTTTTGGGAGGCACTTAAAATTTTCAGCAGAAAAATGTATTTTTTCAGGAGGGTGGGAGGTGACTCAAAAAATCATTTTCAGGAGACTTGAGACCTCTGTCTAAAAAGATGTTCCAATTTAAATATGTTTTACCCGGTTGTGTATTATTATCACATATCCTAACCATTACATATACAAGACTACCCTGACATTGCTTTGTCTATACATTTTTTGAAGACTGATAGGCCAAAATTATTCATTAATTATTAACTTTATCGAAACAAAAACAAATTGACTCTGCATTCCAGGTATGATTAATTTATAATTATAAGAACTGGAACTGCACGCTCAGTATTTACAAACTAGTTCTGTACCAACTTTCAAGTTCCGGCTTTAATAATGTTTTACCTACATTTAGTGATGGTAAATTGTCTACAGAGGAACTGAAGGGGTTGGCTAGCTTCTTTTTTGAAGACTAAATCTCACTTTTTTTTGTTAAGCATCAAGGTGCTATTCAATGAAAAGTTACATCAACGAAAAAATAATTTTATTCAGTTAAGATAGAAACTAAAAATAATTATATATCTAAATATAATATTTAATTTATAAATTTTTAATACAGTTCAACTTTTAATTAAATTTCCTATTGTATATTTTCATTGCAACTTATTTAAGTGTCAACTGAGACAAGCAATGATTTCTTAGCTTGGTCCTCATCTATGCATTGTATTTTTTTGTATTTGCAAATTGATAAAATAAATGTGTACAATTGAATTGAAATAATATTGCTTTTGAAGACTTATAAAATATACTTTTTACCTGATTATTAATATTTTTAATTAATAATATAGGACATTTTTAAAATGACATTATTATGTACAAAACAATTTCAATTCCTTGAATGTGATAATTTATTACTTTAAAAAACATGTCAAATTGTTAAAAGCTTAACTTATCCGAGTCTGTACTAGGACTTTAATGCCCTCAATGGCAGTACTGAGGGCTATGTCTATGACTCTCTTCGAAATAGATGGGTGATCGGTTTTGGATGTTGCATTCACATGAATTCTTTTTGTGCTGAGATTTAACTATGATCACACATATCCAGAATTCGTTAGCAAGCTCCATGGCAGATGGCGTTTATTAATGTGCTTATGAGATTTTGTGTCAAATAGACTTTAGAATTAAAGGATGTATTTAATAATAGGACAACTCCACATTATTAATAAGCAAACAAGATTGAATATCGATTTGAAGAGGGTGGTGATCATATCACCTGCAGGTTCTCAACTTAACTCTGCGTCATCTTCCGTTTTAATTTCTGTTTTATACTGTAATGACATTGTAGATATTTAACCCTTTCACTGATCAGTCTTATTCTCACCTCTGTGCGGGACATGTTTGTAAGGAAAATAGGTGATTCAGAACGACATGCCAAAAAAATACTAAGAAAGTAAAATTATTTTTTACATTTGAGTGAGCAAGGAGACATCACATCAAATCAAAAAAATATCAAATGTTTTAATCATCTTCATCGTCAAAAAAAACCACCCATAAATTAATGTTTGTCGGTTAAATCTTACGAAACATAGTTTTGAAAAAAAGAATTAGTTTAAAATATAGAGGGCACATAAATTGAAGGAATTTTTTTTAAATGTTGCAAATATCTCAAAGTTGAAAGGGAAACTAAAGAGGGTGCATGTAGTTTAGGCAAATATTTTTAAAGAATACTTAATTTTGGGCCTGGAAGCAGTGAAAGGGTCATTAAACATGGATTTATCATAGTTTCATATTCGATATTGAACATAGGAAAATTACCAGTTAGAAACCATTGCAATGCAGCCTAAAAAATCTGTTGCCCAAAAATGATTTTTTTTTTATTTTAAGTGTGGGTAGGTCACACAGGAATATTTTTAATCAGTACCTCTTACTGTATTTTCAATAACAGGGTGTTTTTTTCTCTCATGTATTTAAATTTAAAGACAGCATTAAGTATCTCTTAAGGCCCGCTCACATCAACGCGACAAAGCGACGCGACAGTCGATGACACGCGACAACGACGCGACACGGCAAGAGCGCTCACATTGCTCCACAGTGCGTGCGATGATGATGCATTTTTAGCCTAGGTCTATCCTTGTTTTTTCATAGGCTGGAATAGGTCTAGGTTTATTTTGGGCTTCAAAATACATTTTAAATTTAATTTAGTTCTCAACGTTGATTGTTTTACCCTATTTTTGTCACTACTACTGTCACAATTGTTTAAGCGGGCCTAGCCTATCCCATAGCTGTATGTCCCCACGGGTTTCACGGCCTGAGGGCTAGTGCTCTCCGGTGTGTAATCCTGGCCTAGGCCTCATTTTAATCGCGATTCCCACACATTTTTAAAATTTAATTAACATAAATATATACTACTAGGACTGAGGGCTGTTAACAACTAATTAGTCATATTCTATTTAAATGTTTAATAGCAATAACTTACTGTTTTCAGTATCGTGTGACGTCTTTGAGAGAGCGGAGAACAAAATAAACTTTTCAACTTCAAAAAAGTCGTGTCGCCTGTCGTTTTGTTGCTTGACGATATATCGCTTCAATGGGAGCACCTCTTTGTTATTTCTCACTTTCAATGTTGTGTCATATTGCTTATCGCCTGTTGCGTCGATTTGTCGCGTTGGTGTGAGCGGGCCTTTAAAGTTTCTAGGGTAAATTCATGTATTTCTTACAATTAAAGTTTCTCACTGTAGACGAGCTACTACTTATGTTCACTAAAAATTTGACACACAGTACGAGCAAAGAGACATGCATGGTAATTTGCTGAGCATTATTTTAACCTTAATATATTTTATTTATATCCTCTTTATTAACATTCACAACTCAGAATAATTGTTGTTTATCCTTCTATGATTTTAATGTACTCTTGGTACAATAGGATACAAAATATACTGAGATGAAAAGCTCTGGTTAAAACTATGGGTCCCAAAGTGACTGCAAAAATACTATTTGCTGAGGGGCGCAGCCCCGAAGCAAATACTACTTTTGCAGGCACTTTCATCTCAGTATATATTTGTTTTATATACTGGATTCATACATTCTTGTTCAGCGAACACTGCGGTCACAACCGGTACCAGCGCCAGGTCACATGAAATAGTGCCATCTGGTGTTGAAATTGGGACAGAATCTGTTAATAGTCTTTACCTTTTTATGGATCCGTAAATATTACTTTGGTGGTTGGATTATGTTTGACCATGTGACATTCTTTTAACCAATCAGTGAACAAGGATAAATCAATCCAGTATATAATATTGATTATTCCAATTCAAAGTTGAGATTTTGTAACAGAAATCGTTTTAATCTGTGTTAAGGAACTGATGCTTATTTAAAATTACATATTTATATATTCTAGCCAAAACTAAAAGAGGAATTTAATTTGAATACAGCCCTGCAGCTGTTATTTATCATGTCCATTTCTACAATTGTCTGACATAATGCAAGGCCTACTTAAGTACCTGCTTTAACAAAACCATTGTTATTAAAATGGAAACATTTCAGCGACACAATGTCCAAGACAACAGATGTATCCGATTATGGTTGCTTTTCTGATTGTCAGTAATATAAACATTTTGTAATACTTTTTAGAATCATTAGGATTATGATGTAGGCAACATTTCTTTCATTTTATACAGACAGTATGTCCATCGCAGCAGATGTGTCGGGTATTGTCTTTCAGACTGTCAGTAATAAAAATAGTTTGTGATTATCAACAATTACGTTGGCTTCAGTTTTATAGGGATGGATTATTAAACATTGTATTCTTTTTAACATGATTTCTTTTGTTACTAAAAATGTTCTTTGTTTCTATTGAAAAGGAAATTTACAACACATAAAATAGCTAGAAATGCTCCTTTTATGCTACTATGTAAAAGCAAAGCCTCCCCACGAATATCACAAGTAAGCACTGTGTAAATTATTATTAGAGTTCTTACCCTTTGAGTAAAAAGTAATTCCATTAAAACCATATTTATACAAAAATAAAATCTTTTCTTTTTAACAAATTCTATTAGTGGCCCAGGAAAAATGAGTATTATAACTGTAATAACTAGTTACTATCCATTGATAAAAACCTAAGTGACAAAAAAAATATTGGCCATTGGTTTTGCCGTACAATTGCATTTTGCCATGATAAAAACAATGTACAAAATAATTGGAGAAGGCCCAAAATCAATAGGGTCCGTCTTCTTTCTTAATCTTGAAGTATGCAAAGTTTGAAACCAATTGGACTAACAGAATTTTGGTTATTGTGGTAAAAATCTTTGTTCAAGAAACTGCCTGTACTAGCCAAAACACGGGACAAAAACCGACAGCCTGCTTAAAGAAAACTCTTGGGGAGGTTAATGAAATATTCAGGAAAAAGCAGTGAAATATGTTCACAGGCTTTTAAATCTGAAACAGTAAATTTTAACTAATTTAAGAGGTTATTTGATAAGTATTGAATATGCATTGTGAATGGAAAGCATTAATCAAAACGTCTGTAGCTTGTTAAACACTTGAGTATTTGGCGTATTTACTGCCGAACGCTTTGTGTTTATTGATTGTCAACGCTGCTAATGGAAGGCAAGCTGGTCGACTTCCTCACTAAAAATTTAATAAAAACAACAAGCAAATTTGTGGTAGTGCATATTATTGTTATTGCATAATAATTTATGATTGAAAACCTTGGACAGGAAACTGCTGTCTGATCAATGTAGAAAAAATACACCAGACATTAAGTAGGAACATGCATTAGCTGATGATGAAAATGTAGTGAAAATGTTAGGCTTTTGACATAAAACTCATTAGAACATGACTTACTTATTTGCTAGTACAGTATTTACCCCTAACAATTTACTGCTAAATTTTAAAAATTCACTTTAATTTATTTTTGTGTCAGATCCCGACGCTATAATTAGGGTCATTTTTATCTTGGCAAAACTGGCTAAATTTTGCCAATTTTCTTTAGCCAAATTGTGATTTTTTTTTTTTGCTAAAGTTCAAAATAATAAAAATCAATAAAAATGGCTTAAAAATTGACAGTTTTTAGGAATTTTTATGTAGCCACTTGGGCAAAGGAGATATTTATTTTAGCCAAATGAGAATTCAAAATAATAAAAACCAATAAAAATGGCTTAAAAATTGACAGTTTTTAGGAATTTTTATGTAGCCACTTCGGCAAAGGAGATATTTATTTTAGCCAAATGAGAATTCAAGTAGCTATTGGTGACTTGGTGAATGGAAATAGTGAGCATGGCATCAACATTAAGATTTCTCGTACTTTTTAAACCATGACGGATTATGAAAGAACCTGACATCTAGCCAGGTTAAAACCTGGGACCTCGTGGAACCAAAAGACTACCATGTTAACCACAGCACGATGTTCTACCCGCCCCAAGGAAAAAAAAAGCTGTTATAGATTTAATCTTTCAGCGTAAAAAAATATAAAATTTTTAAGCACAAGTTTATTCTCAAGTTTACATTTTCCAGTTCTTAACATTGATGATACTTTCCTATTAACAATTTTAATTCCAATCTCTCCGCTAGAGGGCACCGTTATCGTTGGTGGTGAATCATAGTCTTGAGAGGAGACAGAAACATTGTACACTTTTATGCCAGTATACAGTTTTGTTCCAAAAGCTATCTTTTTCTTATTATTATCATTATACAAATGGAACACAGAAGTCTTTATAATATCAATTTTAAATTAATTTTCATGTGGCAGTATCTTACAATTAATAGTGCAAATACATAGAAAACAATTACTGTACATTTACAATAAAAGTTGGTTTCTTAAGCAAAACAGCAAGTATGATTTTTAAAATCAACTTTTTATTAGTTTGTGCTACTATGGATTCAACCATTTCAATAAAAGGGATGTTGATATATATTCTTATTCTGACTCACTATGAGTCAAAGACATTTGCATATTGAGGCAAATCCCTACTTAAACCTATTGATTCAATAGTATCCTAGCAACAACTAATGATTTGTATACAAAGCAACAGAATATTAAATCAGAAGACACAACGAACTCAAAAAGTATTTTATAAAAATTATTAAAAAATAAACGCCAAGGATAATTTGGGAGGCATTTAACAGGAGGAGCAGTTAATACATTTACTGCAAAATATAGTAAATCCATTGTCCAAGCCTGAAGGCTCATAGGGCTGGAGCTTATTTCCAGTTTATGTAGCGTGAAGAGGATGAGAGTATGATACTCCCCCTGGATGGAACGCTAGTCCATCGCAGCTTACTTCCCAATAATTTTTGCCGGTACCCATCGTACAGCTGGGTAGACTGACGCAATGTGAGTAAAGTGCGTTGCTCAGGTGCACAAGCAACTGGCGTGAGTGATTCTTGAACCACCAACCTCAAGATTGGGAATCTGAACCACAACCGCTGCGCCAACTGCTCTCACAAATATGCATAAACTATGATGAAAAATATATAAAGAAGTTTATTTTACTGAATTAATACACTACTTGAAGTTTAAAAAGAATTTTGGTTTCATAACTCGAAAAATCTTGTTCTTCATTGTTATATAATATTTAAATATTTCATTTATTGCATTCTACTACATAAATTATCATGACAAATGTGTAAAAATTTTTTCTTTTTTGTCAAAGAAATATTGATTTTTAAATAAAAATAAAAATGATCAATGAAATATGAAAAATAAGTCCTTTGTAATGGTTAAATATTTCTGACATTTATATGGTTAATTAATATTCAAGCAGTTTTTAATCATTAACAACCAAATCTCAAATAGCTTTCTGATACATTTTGTGTAGGTCGCCATATAAAAATAAAACAATGATTATCATTATTGTTTTTGTTATTATTAAAATAAAATACAACATTATTTCATTTTGAAATAACCGTTTTACAACATCAAAAACCTTGAAAGAACGAAACGTAGAATCAACTATGGCCTCTAAGTTGTCATTGTAAGTAACAATGATTGCCAATATACAATCCAGTGAGATATTTTACTGTATAGTCAATTAATTGGCAAACAATAATTAGGCCAAAACAAAATAATATGAATAAATTTCAAATGTAGAAGGGTAGTTTTTATCTCCTAGGTTTTTTGCAGTATATTTGTATCATATTTTTCTATGATTTACAAACAAAATAACAAATATACAGATTTCAGTAACTAATAAGGTAATTTGTCCCAAACTTACAAATAAGTACTTTTACTACATATCTTGATTTTATTAAAATTTTGAATATTTTTTCTCATTTAAAAAAACTAAAAAAATTACGTGTCAAGACATTCAGGGAAGGGGAGCGATGCTTAAAATTTCGTTTTTTTTACTAATTCCTTAAACGAACTTTAAAATTGGAACTGCATCAATTAAAGTTAAGAATAAAAACAATTATATTTATGTTGTAAAATGCTTATCAAGTATTAGATTTCAGTACAGGTTTTAGATTCCTTGACACTTTCATTTTTATGCTTTAACACCCTTTGAGTAAATCAGTGGCAAGTGCAGTGAAAAATCGAACAAATCCACAGAGCCCAATAACCTATTATAAACGCTTGCGAAAACCGTTAAGAATGCGTTATGCACAAACTTAGTATACAAATATTAATGTTCAGTAGTGTATTTTAAAATATGACAGAGAAGTAGCTTAATCTCCAAGGTAAACATCAAAATAATATATAAAATTGAATGCCTTTGGGGGAGATACCAAAAAATATTGTACGAGCTGTGGCAAAATATTGTATGAGTCAAAGATGAGTTCAATATTTTGCCACAGCGAGTACAATATTTTTCGGTATCCCAAAAGTAGGCATTAAATATTATAATTGTTATTCAATTAGTTTACTTGCTTGCAACTGCCGTGTCCTGTATCCGCATCCGGAAAAAATGGCGACAGTGACATGGGAGGTTGAAAAATAATCAGGTGCAGTTCAATATTATATTATATAATATTGAATCAGTTAAAATGACGTAATTGAATAATGCAGCTGTCATTTGTAAGACGCACCTATTGAACCCCGGGAATGGTGCGTCAAGGGTGCGACATGTACCGCTGAATTTATGACACAGTACCGTCATGGATGCAAAAGGTACGTCACAAAAGTTCCCCATATGTGCGTCACGGTCCGTCAATGTCTAATGATGTGTCACATAGGTGTGCCAAAGGTCCGTCATGCGAAAAGAAGTTTTTTGATATACAGATCAAAAGGGTACTTTCATCGTTTGGTATAGTGATTTTGAGAGCTAGCTCCACCGGTGGTGGCGTATTCAAAAAGTTTCATCAGTAAATATTTTCTTTATTATGGATTTTTTAAGGAAATTGTATAATGAAGCGAATAATAATTGAAATAAGAAAGCTGGACTATAGGCCAAGTAACAAAAATTGCTTGTTTCCCGTCCGATCCGCCCCGCGCGCACATCATTTGTTTTCCCCCGCATTGATTTTTTTGTTATTTTCCAAGATCGCGTTTTTTATCGCGATTTGTTGTTAAGAAAATGTGAAATAACGATATGTGACGCGTTTTTGTGACCAAAATGATGCAAAATACTAGCACCTTCTTCCAGCGAAAAGACAACTTTTTGACGCGAAACGCAATTTCCAAACAGAAGAAATCATGGTCATTCGAAATCAGTCAGTGGGTGCATCATGTCCACAAATGGTGTGTCATAAGTTTATTCCATATGAGCGTCAATTTGCTAAAAATGGTGCGTCAATTTTCATGACGGTATGTGCGTCATGTTACCTAAATATACGACGCTCTTAGAGACATTGACGCACCATTCCCGGGGTTCAATAGGTGCGTCTTACAAATGACAGCTGCATAATAATTATTTTATAATGGTTTTTAATCACAGTATATTGTTCCATATTTTAACATGTATTTTTGATTAGTAAGTTACTTTTATCAATGAAGTGTAACAAAAGATTAATATAAATTCTATAAATTCTATTAATTCTAGGGTAAACCCAGAAACGGATCCGTCTGCAGATGAGGGCTTAATCCTAGTGGCTATTTGATTTATTTTTTCCGATCTTGTTCGGATTTTCTCTACTGTTACGTTTAACAAAAGATTAATATAAATATATAAATATTTTAATAAAACAATGTACATTATATTATTTATTGGCATTTTAATCCATATATCAACTCAAAGTAAAGTTTAGTCTGGTCTTAGAGTTACCCCATTGTCGCCAATAAATTAAAAAAAAATTATTAATTTTGGTGAAAACACAACATAATATGAAGGTTAATAGACTTTCATCATCAGTACTTCTACAATTAATGTCTAATCTGTGCGAGTGTGTGGCCGAACGGTAAAAGCAGGGAACCGTGAGCCATAGCAATAACAACAGCATGGGTTCGAGGCCCGCTCGCACCGTAGTTCTGGTGGTGGAACAAGTCTTCTCGGA
>JAOTQE010120627.1:0-12642 GCA_025631205.1 Nesometra sesokonis
TTTAATTTGAGCAAGTTAATTTCAAAATTAATGGTTATGAATATTTGGTCATTTTTGAGTGACAATACATCTTTAATTATGAAGAATTTCAAAGTAATAAATATAGCCGTAATACATGAATTGCTTTTAAGATTTTTTGCTAATATTTGCGTTAGAAGGACATGATTATTTTAAGACGTAACCTAGTTTTAACCTAAGCTTAGGCCTAGCTAGACCCTGAATAATCTGAACTTCCAAGTACTATCAAGGTTTATTATTGGATAATAATCATTATATTGAATGTCTATTTTTAGGGGATACCAAAAAATATTGTACTCACTGTGGCAAAATATTGAACTTGTCTACAATGCATTCAATATCTTTCCACAGCTTGTACACTGTTTTACAGAATCCTCTCATCAATTGATTCATAGTTAAGCTGAAATTGGCTAATATTGATTTATATTGGCTAATATAAATAACAGCATATGGATTAGTGTTTAATCAAAGATTGGATGAAATCAATCCAAGATTCATTAGTACTTAATCTAATACGTGACGATGGATATTAGGCCTAATAATTCGAAAAAAAGAAGTTAGCAAACAGTTGTTAATTTTAGGCCTTATCTACTGTGTACCAATAACTACTGTGTTTGTATTAGCAATACAGTGCTTTTTATATCAATAAAATACTCCAGGTTTATCACAAATCCATAATTTTTAAATAATAATAATAATTAATCAGTTTAACATTTGCATTTATTTCCACATCAATACACAATTTATCACCTGTTTGTACATTTACTCTATTAATCAAATTTCTTTTACCGATTTAATAGAGCTTGTGGTATTTTTTAATTTAATATTTTAATTGGTATAGCAACCTGTAAATTACACATTATAGAGAGTACAATGATTATATAGTTTGATTTATTTTATTGCTGATTTTGGTTGTTTAATTTTGCCAATTGTTTTCTTATTACAATGATAATGTTGTGGAAAACTGAAGGAATAAACAATTCATGAGTATAACATGTTGATATCATGTTTTTAATCTTTTTGTCTGTCTGTGTACATTTTATAATGGAACATGGTACTCAATGACTGTATGTACAAAAGTATAATTTTGGTTGACAAAGTAAAATATATCTTATTGAAGTCTACCCACATTAATTCTATACTATGGGATTATGAATCTAAAGAGTGAAATGGCAAAATAACCGTATTATAACAAAACTTTCCACTGATGAAAAGTATCCGGATGGACATTTGTTGATATTTAAAGTACCTACGTCAAATTCTTGTGTAGAATTCTTATGTGCCTTATGGTTTTTTTTTTTTCAAATATTACTAGAGTATAAGGAAGTCATTATCAATCATGGGCACGAAAAAGCACAGTCATGTCACACAGGTGGTTTTGTAGTAAGTAGTCTTCTCATGAGGCCTACCGGCAACAAAGTGGACTAAGCCGCCAAACATAGGCCAAATTAAAATGATTTTTTTTTCTCTTTTTTTTTGCTTGTCTGATCAGAGTTGGGAAGTTAATTAAATTTTTAATTGCAAGTATATATTTTTATATTTGAAATTGTATATAACCATAATTTTTCTCAATTGATTTGTAATTTATCTTGTATTAATGCCAAATTGTACTAATTAATATTTCGGTACATTTCGATAAATCTTGAAATAGAACATTTTATGTTAAGTTTAGAGTTTTATTTGGATTAATGAAAAAAAAACAAACAAAACAATTGCAACAACACTAGTGATAAAATTGATATAAGATACTGATAACAGTAAAAAAAGATCAGCGTTGGGATTATACATGAAATATTTAATCAAGTGTAAGGTATTTAATGATGATGACGACCTATTGTCATCATCGTAAAAATGATTTAAGCAATTTGGGAAAGATATAGAAATTTAGTTATAAAGATGGTCAAGTAAAATGTAATGTTTGGTACTCGGTTGTTCCATTTTTAAAATTTCAACAGAGTATACATGTAGTTCACTCTTCAGATAGTGGAAGTGTTTTTTATCCTTTGAGGGTTTTATTTAAATATCCAATGATGCCGATTTCTTTTGATGATACCGCAGACAACGCGACATAGCGATACACCAATCACGCCTCGTAATATGTACAGACATTGGACTAATCAGAACACAGTGTAGTTTGGACTGAAACATTCTGAAATGAGTAAGATTTCAATGTTTTAGCTGTAGAAGAATATGTTAAATTAAGGTGCGGTTGCACAATAAAAATCCAAATTTAGGTAATTAATTTTGATAATAATGGAGGGTCTTAGGTTTCGTAGTCTTAGGTCTTAGGGGGTCTTAGGTTTCGTAGTCTTAGGTTTCGTGATATTCCATAGGGGATGGTTGTGCCCATTTTTTGTGTCGTTTTCATATAATTACCACTGATTTTGGGGCCTGTTTTATCATATTTTGCTCTATGTCTCATGCGTGAGATAATTTCATGACTGTTTATGCTTGAGAATTCTCCTATTGCGTGAGAAAAAATATCTAGCGTATGTGTGAGACGCCCCAAATGCGTCCCAATCCGTGAGACGCAGCGCATTGCTTGAGAGTTACCAGGTATAGGCTATGAATTGATCACTGCATGAAACCGCCACCCCCGCAGATTGAGGCACGCGGTGTCTGATCCGAGCAGGCTTGCCTTTCCGTTTCAAGTCGTATAGACAAGATTAAGTAGGAAACTCACAATCACGCAATCAGCTACTTTGTGATCCCAACTACTTGGTTATAGAATCTATGAGCTAAGTATGGTCGCGTCTTCAGTCTGGTCACGCTATTTTTCTAAATCGTTCTGGTCTCGATGTATGGAGCGCCGTCTTAGGGATAGGTTTTATTAGGGTTGGTTTAGGGTTAGGGTTAGTTTTTAATGAATGAAAACTGCTACAGACGGCGCTCCACACATCGCGACCAGAACGATCTAGAAATTGAATAATAGTGCGAGTGACACTGAAGGCGCGACCAGAACGATCGTAAACAAGTACACAGTACGCAAATTTGGCGTTCCATATGTACATCGCTTTCATTTGGTATAGTGCCCTCTTTATTGCTTTGTTTTTCAGGTTAAAGATTTTCCTTAAAGATTTTAAATAGCTCTGACTCTGGTGTAATCTTTTGTTTTGTAAAAACCGCTCAACCGTAAAAAAGAGATTGCTTAGTTCACAGTACACAGTACGCATATTTGGCGTGCCATACGTACAGTTTCTTTCATTCGGTATAGCGCCCTCTTTATTTCTGTGTTTTTCTTTGAAGGATTTTAATTCGCGAAGATAGGATTGACGTGGCGACGCCATTGACTATCGGGATTCCACGTAGCAACCCGTTTTACAATCTTAAAACATCGAATCATCTATATAAAATTGTTAATTCAATATAGGGTAGACATGTGGCAAAATGTTTTAAAAACCTATTTTTTGTTTTTAGTAATAAGTTTGACAGTAGTAGCAGACGAACATGACCATAAAGTAAGTACCTGTCAGATATAAGCTGAAGACAATTTTCGGGTGATAAACTAGGTCCTAGCCCATAACAATAAAATACATCAATATTTAAGCTTAAGATATTTCTTTACCAACAAATATTCAGATATATGAATTTCTAATTAATTCGTATGATTTATCAATAAAAATGCAAATGAAAATAGGGAAAACTAGGCTGTCAACAATAAAACAAAATGTAAACACTGTCTGAATTCTGAGGAGGCTAGGCTACCACCACTGCTGGGGTCCAGGAGCGTTTGGGCGATTAAGCTAGGCGTAGAGATACCGGTCTAGCCTAGGCCTGTGTTAAGTGGATTAGGCGTAGTCGGAGCTTCCTACTAAACATTTGCTGGCGATTTCTAACACTGTTGTCGTTAAATGTGATTAATATCAGTTCATTTTTAAAATACTTGAAGGCTGGCCTAGGCCTACTACCTAAAACCCTCTCTCTACTACGGCCCAAACAGGCCGAGGACTAGGAGGAGGCTAGTTTAATAAAATTTGAATTTATGTAAAATATAAAAAAGGCAGGAGGCCATTCAAACCCATAAACTAACGATCTACACATTTGGTGCACTATAGAGTGACTATAGCCATAGCCTATTGGCCAATATCGTCTTTTGCAAAATAGTTTTGATAAACACTTTTAAACATAGTTTTGGAACTTAATGAATTTAATAATTAATAAGGTGGTGTTTATGAGGTCAAAACAATCTGACCTTGTTATGATGGTCCAGTGCATCTGGTAGACAAGCGACTCATACTCACTGACACCACCTTGTATTGTTATGCACTGTGACTTTTTTGGCTTGTTTTTAAAGAAGCCAAAAAAAGTTTAGTTTTTAAAATTTTGCATTTTAAACATTATAAACAAACAATACAATTATATTAAATAATATATATTTAATGGTCAGAAGATAATAAATATCAGTAATTGTTAATAAAACATACTTAAAAATCGAGTTGAAGTTGTGCTATATTGCACATAAATAGATAGGCTGTGGTGTTTGTTTGTCTACCAGAAAAGCGGGTAATTGGTGAGTGTTTACTGAACCGTAACTATATGAGACTTCCCTATACACTATTACACTATCAACACATGCAGAATTTTCCAGCAACTGTGTATCCCAGAACACACAATTGCAGGATTGATTTGTGGTATAAACAGTATAGAAAAAAGAATATGGGTTGAAACACTCCCGGAACAATAAGGCAGCATGCCTTCAGCATCGATCTTACCTGGAATGCATCAGTGTGGGTATACAGTACAGTAAGACCTTAAATCTGAAAAGGTGGTAATTTTAAGGGTGGCCTCACACATCTCTAAGGTCTAAAAACAT
This sequence comes from Nesometra sesokonis, assembly GCA_025631205.1. NCBI lineage: Eukaryota > Metazoa > Echinodermata > Crinoidea > Comatulida > Antedonidae > Nesometra > Nesometra sesokonis. The sequence continues at coordinate 4,832 of JAOTQE010120627.1, forward strand.
ACTTTTGCCCAATCCTGACTGACCCAAAATATTTTTGCTTTAGTATAGTATATCCCAAAAATTGTGAGAAATAATTTATTTGGTTTTTTTTCCCCATCACATCAAACATTGGGGTTTCTCGGCACGTAAAGGATAAGATATTGATCATACTTTCTAAACCCAAGTCTCATTGTAATGTAATGTAATTAGATTTATATAGCGACTTACAGCGTAGTCGCAAGGCGCTGTGGACCATTTCTACATTGTAGAAATTAAATTATTTGAGTTGTTAAAAGCACCACAGCAAAAGTGCCTACTAAAGAAAATTTTAAACCAATACAAATTTCATAAATATGTGGTTTTTGGCCTAATTGTAGTAAAGTGTAGAATTTGTATTCTGTCACAATTGTCCTGTTTTTGTCGTCGTTTTGTGCTGTCCCTATGCTTTTGTTCTGACTTTTTCCCATGCTTACCCTACACAAGATTTTTGTTTAATCTTTTCTAGTATTTGTTTTTCCATCCTTTAGTTCAATACTATTTAAGCAATTATTTATTATTACTACCATTGTTTAAGAATCAGTATTTTGTTTAATATTTAGAAGCACATAAATGTTATTTTGAACTTGAACTTTAAAACTATCCATTCTGTCAACAGTATAAAGATAATGAAGAAGTCGTGTTATGGATGAATACTGTCGGACCCTACCACAACAGGCAGGAGACCTATGGCTACTTCTCACTGCCTTTCTGCAGAGGGCCTAAGGAGAGCATCAGTCATTACCATGAAACACTTGGAGAGAACTTGCAAGGAGTCGAGCTGGAGTTCAGTGGTCTTGACATTGATTATAAAGGTACATTACAGGCCTCTATTTTTGTTTTGTTTTGACTAGTCTACTGGGCAAGTTGACTTTACATTTCACTAGCCCACAAACAATTTAAATATCTCGTGTCTGTGGCAACTTCATCAACAATGTGTAAAAGTGACTGCTTGACACTTGTATTCACTAGCCAACTGGGCTAGTAAAAATGAAAATTCACTAGCCCGGTGCAGTTTTCACTGGGCATTGTACGCTGGGCTAGTAAAAAATCGAGTTCTGCATTATGATTAGAAGGGCCCTGCTTAGGATGTACAATTAACAGATAGCAATTTGACAGAAGAGTTCCAAAGTTATGTGAACTGCATGTTACAAATTCAGACTTCCTTGTCCTGTAATGATGTCATTATGCTCTCTGTTGTTAGATGACAATGGGTTATTTTATGGGCCAGTACACCAGGATAACCCCTTTTCATCAAGGTAAATTTCAATACTTTGGAGCCCTTGATTTTTACCAACAAAATGAAAACATTTATACCTACAAAGTCTTGCATACCTAATTACCAGTCCGAATGATATTGCTACAATACCTGTCTTCATCCACAAAATACGTCACGGCAATATCTAGATAAAAAAAACCAGAAAGTTTTAAAAAGGGCTTTCCTTCTGAAAATTGCATGTGTACTATAAATTGAACTTCCCAACACATTCAGTAGTCTTGGTTCAAGATGGCGGTTCAGTTTAATGCGTAAAAAGACTACCAAAAGGCACCTATTGCCTTACATAGCAGGTAGATTGCCATACCTTTCTGATGATTAAATCACCGTCTTGTCAAACACTTCAATATCACATGATTTCCCACCACGATTTTATGGACATATAATTATCCGGTTGCCTGGTTTCAGTTGCATGTGATTGGCTAACCGACTCGAAAAAAGTTGAATATGCATGTTTGACAATTACCGGAAGATTCGTAAAGTTTCCCACCAGCGATCCACTGCTAAAACATTGTTTGTGGTATTTAGGCCTAGTAGTTCTTTCATCATTGCCATTAAATAGTAGTAGGCTTATTTATTTTCAGCTAAGATAAGTTCTCGGGCTTACCTAGATCATCAAACACAAGGCCTAGGTTCTAATTATACACTATATTTGTATCTCAGGCTATCGCAGGGCATCATTCGTTAAAGAAATGAGAACCTTTTATTGGTTGACTCACTGGCCTAATTAGCCAAATATAGTATGGCACATTAATCAATATGTCAGGTTGCCTGGTACTTTCCATTCTCAACTTGGGTTGTCGGAAGTGTTTACCAAGTCTGTATTTTCATGACAAAATAGCGCCGAGACTGCAAACACTGGAGCCAAACTTTATTAAACACTTAAAATATAAAATACAGACTTGGGCCAAGTCTACACATTCAGGTGTGCTGTTTGTATTTTTTTGTATAGAAATTTAACAAATTTACAGTGTGCTGTGGATGGCACACCTCAAAGGCTAGGTGTGTGTTAGTCGATTGAATGCACTCACTCTCCTCGTAAAAAACGACCTCTCAAATGTCATAATAACAGAAAGCAAGAATTGAGCACACAAATAATGACATACAGAATACCGGTCAAATATCCTAGGAAAACAAATAAAACTGTATGACTTACAGTAGTTTAAAGTACTGTACAAAGTTGTAATGTTTTTTAAGGTTTTTTGTAAGATTTAGCAATACCCTGTAATACCCTCTAGTGTCAGTTCGCTACAGGTATCGTTGAAAAAAAAAATAGTGGAAAGAATAATAGAAAAGAAAAAAGGAAAACGAATGTATTTAAAAAAAATGTGCTCTTCAACCTTGAACGGTACATATTTTAAGAAACTAGTTAGTTAATAATTTACATTAAAAGACGCGCATGTTAAATTATTTACATTAGTTGCTATGCAACTGTAAATTGATAATTCATTATGTTAATTGTATTCTATTCATGGGCAAGGTACATCACATCCTTCAAAACACTACACTGTTTAAATATTGTAGTGAATTACCATTTTTTACATTAAATTAAACATTTTGTGCATTCTGTTACTGTACATTGTCTAAATTCTTTTGGTTATGTTTTCAAAGTTTAATCAGAAGTTCAATTAACAGTAGTGTAGTGGCATTTAGCTCAGTTGGTTTAGCTGGCGGTAATCACTGTTCTGCGGTGTGCTGAACCGTGGAGACATGCTAGTCTCTGGTTCAATCAACACCAAGCAACTCTGCTTGGAAAGTTGAAATAAAAGTTAATAGCGCACAGTCTTTAGGAAAAGCTGTTGGTCCTGTGTACAACATGACACATGTGCATGTTAAAGAACGGAATGTACTCTTCGAAAAAGGGTATGAGATTGTCTCCTGGTGTACTACCACCAGGAGGACCCCACTGAAAATAAACCCTTGAACTTTCATGGGTTATCCTTGACCGCACTGAATAAATTAATCTAATCAAAATCAAATCATACATTGCTGATTTGATTTTCAGATCAACAGAGTACTGACTAAGCTTCTTTTAAAAAATTCCATAGCTTTATGTTCCTAGATCAAAAAATGAGTGAAGATAGCACTGCTTTTACAATTTCCGCTCCATGTGCTTGAAACATGCTTGCTGGTGATTTGCGAGAGGGACAGAAATTCAATTGTCTCCTCAAGACTTTCTTTTTACAGAGTAGATGATGTTTTCTTTTCGGAATTGTTGATTTGAAGTGATTTATTTGATGTTGAGAGGCACCAAGGAAAACCCACGAAAGTCCGAAGTTGACTTGTTTCCAGTAGGTCCTTCTGGTGATGATTGGACTGTACAATCCCCTTCTTTTTTCTGAAGAGTGTATTGCGTTCTTTAATGTGCACATGGTCCATGTTGGACTTGGGACTAATAGCTTAACGTGTTATCCAAAGACGGTTGACTATTAACTTGTGTTTCGACTCTCCAGATGAAACACAAGGAGAGCAGCATAGTATTCAATCAGTTCAGCCTACAACACCATGACTAGCACCAACTGAGCTAAAAGCAACATGTTGATAATTTTCTGTGTTTTTTTCTGTTTATTGTATAGTCGTATGAAGATAATGTTGTTTATTGGGCTCTGTGTTCTTCGTAGAGTGCCCTACAACTATTTCGTATTACTGTAATATTTGTTTTTTGTATACATATCAGTTCAACTTACAATACCATGACAACCAACTGAGCTAAATGCCACATGTTGATAATTTTCTGTGTTTTTTTCTGTTTATTGTACAGTCGTATGAAGATAATGTTGTTAGTTGCACTCTGTGTTCTTTATAGAGTGCCCTCCAACTATTGTGTATTACTGTAATATTTGTTTTTTTTTATACATTTCCAGTTGCTTTTCCACAAACTAAGTATTGTGAAGTGAAGCTAACTGAAGATAAACTAAAGGCATTTATCTATGCAGTGAAGAACCACTACTGGTATCAAATGTATATCGATGACCTACCAATATGGGGTATGTATAATTACTAGTATCATATTCATGGCTGTAGCCAGAGTTGAAAAACAGACGAGGCGAAGACTGGTGGGTCACGTAGGATTCCAAGGACTGGAACCCTCTGTTTGAGCTCAGAGTATGAGTCCCCCTTAAAAAGCTGCATTTTGAAAATTTCAGACGTCATGCTGGCTACGGCACTGATATTCAGACTAACATGGCATTGTGATCAGTTGCACCTAATCGCAGTGCGAAAAGCATTGTGTAGAAATTCATCCAATATTAAATGGTTTCCACAGGGGCTGACAGCCTCTGTAATGTAAACATGTCTGAATGGGGTCAAAGTTCGTGATTGAGTGTGAATGATAATATCAGCTTTTTTACTTTTTTAATTACATGGCAATCGATCACCATGCAATGCTTTTCTGATTATGAAATTACTTGGCAAGAAGCAATTAAATGGCACACACATACGTTGCTGCTTCAACAGCCAAACAACATTAAAGTCAGTCCTCATAAAGATTTCAAAGTAACAGCCTTTTGTTGAGAAACTTTGAAATTATGTTACTGAAAAACTAAAACTCTAATTGTATTTTTATTCGTGGACTGGCTTTATCTACCTAGGCCATGCAACAGTAATACTTGTAGGTAAAATACCAGTCCTTGAGTATAAGTGAAACCTTGTTTGATTGTTCAGAGCTTGATGCCTAAATTTAGTCACAATTTATTTTTTTAACCAAGATCATAGAACTAAAAGGCAGTAAAATTACAGTCAATTTTACCAAAACCACCCACCTTTGAAACTGACCATTTTGATTGATTTTTCCAGACAGTTTGCCTTAAAAAATGTCAAGTTTTCGTATACATACATTACCTTCATAATTTTTGGTAAAAAAACTGTTACCTTGAGGATCGGTTTGGTAGAGTCCACTGTAGCGACACCATTTGAACAGACCTTTGCTCTGTCTAGGCTATTAAATTTCTTTGAAAACAATTTTAACATTTGGTCATAATGATCATCAATACAGTACATGGATATATCATTACCAAATATGGGCACATCAGAGTTTTTTTGTCAAATAAAATTTGATAGTCTGGATCAAGCTTTAAAGCTCATTCCAGACTATCAAATTTTATTTGACAAAAAAACTTTGGACATGCCTATATTTGGTCATGATGACATCACATCAATACCATACATGGATATATCATTACCATATATGGGTACATCAAATAAAATTTGATAATCTGGATTAAATTTTTTTTCCTGGAAAGTTATTTGGTTGCCCAAATAAATTACAATTTTTGCATACTAACCCCTCTGGGAGAAATATATCATTTAATAAAGAGGTTACCTAGTAAAGAACTACTAAAAATAAATTTGGATGTGCTGTAAATACTTTATTTCAAATGTATTCAACCTTTACGTTTTGCCAACTATTCAATTTCTGCTTCAACATTGAAAACCCCAACTATTGTGTTATTGTTAAAATCGAGGTACCCGTTTATGCTCAATTGTCAACAGGTGTCTGAATTTTCAGTTCAATTTAGCATATCAATTAATTCCTAAAGTCTATATTCTCAAGAAATTTAAAAGCGTTATAGTTTAATACACAGTAAATGATAAAAGATAACAAGTGCTCCCGTTCTGTGCCACCCTGCTTGGTTTGAGATGTTTGTAACCTTATTTGCAAGCCTTATTTTTACAAATTTCATTTCTCTTTATAAATAAACTTCCAGCAAAATAAATTATTTTGTATCGGAGACTACTGCATTAGTTTTTGGTTTATTTTTCTATTCTATTTAGCCATTGTTTTCTAATAATACTAAATAAATTTCTTTTTAGGAATTGTTGGTGAGATTGATGAGGGTGATCAAGATTTCTACATCTGGACACACAAGAAATCTGACATCGGTTACAACAATGACCAGATAGTAGATGTTAACTTGTTTCTAATAATACTAAATAAATTTCTTTTTAGGAATTGTTGGTGAGATTGACGAGGGTGGTCAAGATTTCTACATCTGGACACACAAGAAATTTGACATCGGTTACAACAATGACCAGATAGTGGATGTTAACTTGACATCTGAGGTTAAGGTCAAGTTAGAACCAAATGTAGAAATACCATTCACCTATCAAGTGCAGTGGAAGAAATCCAACGTTGCTTATAATAAACGTTTTGATAAATATCTCGACCCAAACTTCTTTCAACACAGGGTGAGTAAAGAAAAGAAATCTTACAATGATTAATTGTATAGGAAAATGTGTAGTGTACATACAGCTCAGGATCAGTGTAGGCTTAAAAAATCTCCCGTTTCCCTATCTTACCTGATCTAAAACTAAAAAATCATAGTCAGCATTTTTTTTATCTTGATATTTTCTGATAATCATGCTAAAAATCATAAAAATAACCTGAAGAAATACATAGTTTAGTATCTCAAAAATTGTAATAAACGCATTAAATTATCTCTAGTATAGCCATAGATGTGAATAAAGAAAATTGCCAAAAAGTAAACGTGACCTACTTAAAAAAAAAAATTCACGAACCGAGGAACTTCCATTTTCAAGAAATTTTGTGCTTGGGCCACAAAATTTTATAGGCCTTTCGCTTGGCAGGGAGATCCATCCACACTCGTAATTTACAGCTTAAAGCTCAGGCTTCCGCTCAGCCTAATTTACCCTTAAATACTTATTGCTTTTAGATTGTTCACTGTGCTCTATGCTATTACATAGAAAATATAGTTTTCTTAATGAAAAAAATGTCTGGTAATTTTTTTCTGTGACACTTGAAGGTCAAAGAGTTACATTTTACAAAAAAATACAGTTAAATTGTTATGTACAGGGTCATAACTATTGTGATTTTGTCAAGATAGCTAGTTATTTTTCAGATAATCTTCTTGACTTATCATTTCATAACAATATATTGTTAACATTTATTATTCCAAATAACAAAAGAACAATGTACTGTACATACTTTTTAGGTCAAGGCTTGTTTTTCAGAATATTGCAAAAAAAAATAAAAGATTTTAAATACGAACTATAAACAAATTTGAAGTGAATGTATCCCAGTCTAAAAAAGCCAACCGACCTTCGCGCTAAAAAAATACAAACTATAAACACATATTTGAAGTGAATGTATCCCAGTCTAAAAAAACCTACCGACCTTCGCGCTAAACCAGACCTTTATAATCCTATAATCTCTAAACCAGGGGCGAGTCCCGAATTGTGTGAAAGACGAGACGAGATCAAAAGCAAAGGAGACCTGTGGTTCAATCCATCTTCAAGTTACTGTAAAAAAAAGGAGATTGGTACCATTGTTTGCCCTGTTTTTCCTGACTCTTTTGGAACAATTTGCAATTGATACTATTTATTGCCATATTTTGGCATTTCGAAGATAGCAATTATTATTTCCATCCTTTTGCCTTTTCTTGCGTCAGTTTGAAAAACATAACTCACGAAAACGATTTCTAAGTTAAGTACCGTAAGCAGCCAGCAGTCATTGTGCCATTATTAAAACCATGGAGTAATATTGTTGCTATCAACACAGGAC
>JAOTQE010120638.1:0-12642 GCA_025631205.1 Nesometra sesokonis
AGAAACAAGCGGATTATTTATTGTATACTATACATTGTCATTATCACATGTTTTGTCAATCATTTTTGACAAATAAATATCTTCGAGATTTTTCGCGATCATCGTGTCATCGCGAAATTCACAAAAATTAAGGGCACGCGAAAATTTAGGGCTTTACAGTATTAGGCAATTAAACAATTAGTAATTATTAGCTTTTTTCTACTCCTGAATAAAATGAAACAATTATGCAGGTAACTTTTTTTTTTGTAAGGAATGCCCCTTTAAATAATAATTATAATTCATTTCCTATTATTGGGGCAAACAAAATTTAATATAAGGCAATGTATATTGAAGCTAAAAACATACTATAGAGAATTTAATTATTCTGAATAATTTGTTTGTATTGTGTTAAAAATAAAATAAATATAAATCAATGAACATTGATAAAGCTATGATCCATAATTTCAGACCAACATTAAAAACCAATATGTTTTTTTTTATTATACTGTAATATTTCTGTAGTACAAGATAGAAGATAATCTATGTTCATTCCGAGCTGAGAAATTCTGTTGCAGCCAACAAAAAAATTAATTCCACTGTAATTCCCAGGGAAGGTAGAAGATATTAAAATACTGTATTGCATAAGCTGTGTTCTTGAAGAGTTCATAATCTTTAATTTTTTATGTTTTGTAGCATCAACAAACAGTACCAGCAAATTAATAAATTACACCTTACATGTTTATTTCTAACACTCAGTTTGCATTTTAAATGCATGGTATAATAGCTTTATTCTTTGAAAATTGTGGCAATCATGCTATTTAAATATGCTTGTTGAATAAAATCTCAATTAACTACAGCTTTAATGAATTTAATTTACTAGTGATTTTAATATGATCCTATATTTCAGGGATGTCTTTATATCTAAAATTAACATTTATTGTGGTTTTCTTAGTATATTTCATAGTTTTTAGCTGGGCTAAACCACCCTAAAATTGACTGTTGGGGGTTTAATGACAATAAACTAATAAAAAGACGTACATCAGCCATAAATAAAGACTCCTAAAGGCAAATACTTTTTTGTTTTAATTTTGTTTACATGTTAAAACCTCAATTGGGATTTAAGTGGTTTAAGTTACAATCCTGGATCTGCCCCGTAGAACACTATATAATAGCCTATGCATAGATGAATCTATATTCTTGCAGTTCTTTCTCTAATCTATTTACCTTGAATTGTTAATCCCCTGTCTATCTATCCAAGGTACAGTAACACTTTTTTATTCTACAGTATGCCTATATTTCATAGGTTTTGTTTGTTTTTTTTTTCAAATCCAATCAGAACAAAACAAGACAATCACAGAAGACATACAATAAAGATGGAATACAATCATATTCAGGAATGACTCAATCCTAAATGAAGGATTAGTTTCCATTGGGGTCCTGCATGTTTACAGCAGAAGTACAATCATTCTTCATTCATATGGAGTGATATTATAGTAGACTGGAAGAAAAACAGTGAAGATTTTCAAGGACTATAGACACTCATATGGGGTTCTATTGCACTATTTTGCTGATGCATCGCCTCGGCTAGTTTTTGCCAAATAAGTGAAATGAAATTCCTGTTGTTAATAACTAGAAAACAAACTTGATTTACGGTATATGAAAAAAAAATGTGAATTACATAGCCTCACTCATTGTAAACCTTCACCCGCTCACCTTACCAAAGTTATAAAGAATATGGTTATTGTAGAAATATGGACCTATAATATGTCTGAATAAACTCCCAGGTAGAACTTACAAATAGACATGAGTGATAAATTTAACATTTAATTTTGTTTTCTCCAATTGCAATAGGTTAGAATGCAGGCACAGAGTCAAAGGTTTGCAAATGTTACCATGGTTACATCATTTGTCAACATATATCAACAAGAAGGTACACGTGGTCTTTGGAGGGTAAATAAAAAAATAATATATATTTTTAGATACAGAGATCAACATTAAGTAGCATATCAAAATGGTCTACAAATTATAGACCTTTTGAATTGCTGATGAACATTGCAATTTAGCATTGCTTCACCAACAGAAAGAAGGCTTAAACAATCTTTGGCTTCTGAAAACCCTAAGGAGTAATTAATCAACGCTTAATGATCTTGCAATATCCATGGAGACGAACTAGCACAGGCCAGCAATATTTGCTGGCCTGGGAAACAGCTCACCTAATTTTGTGACCTTTTGCTAGTGTACACAATCGGTAATGAGGTATATATGATACCAAAACGCCTTTCACACAGAACTGTAAACTGGGAATATTGCGGTAATTCACAATGCTAGCTTTTCGTGTGAAAGGGTACTTTCCCTTCAATGCTGGCACAGTGCCGACATTCATTAGACCGCCTCAGACCCTAGACATACCGTCATTGTCTTAGGCCAAATGTGTATAAAAAGTTTCACAGGGTAATGCCTGCTTATGCAGTGAAGCATAACTAAACAAAGGTCAAAGTTGGGAACCTCTATTATTAAAACTGCCAATTTTACGTCTTTTGATCGGACCCTTTCACACAGGAAACCGTCGTATTATTGAAATTTAGCCTTCTGTGTGAAAGGGACCTGCATGGTTATGGTAACCTTGTGGTATTTTCTGTGTGTAAGGGGCTCAAGACATTGCCCAGACTAGGAACACTATGCAGACAGGTGGTCATACGTAAACACTTGTTTAAATTACTGCTGGCTGTGGACTACTTTGACAGCAGGCCAGTTCGAACTACAAAAAGTACATAAACACAGCCTTTGTATTGCACAAACCTTGAAGGGTAAAGCTTACGACCCCATACGTAAGCCAATGGCATGTGAAGCTGTTAAATATCACACATGTTAAAAACCTTGCGTTGTGCTGTCGGCACATACAATTTCACCGATCACGCCAGCACGAGTGACTGTTGGCACCCGTCTTTGGCTTATGTGTGTGCCGGCCATTACATAGCACTTAGAGCTATTTCAGGAGATATATTTTGTCATCACTACAGAATTTTTTAAAACAGTATCCCAATATTGGCCAAACAATTACACATTATTTCCCCATTTTGAATATAGTATGCTAAATTGCTTTTCTCGTTTTTATTAGGGTGTCGGTCCAACAGCCCAAAGGGCAGCAGTCGTAGCAGGTGTGGAGTTACCAGCATATGATTGGTCGAAAAGACTAATTATTAATTATACTCAATTAGGTGACAGTGTGTCAAATCATTTATTGTAAGTATTGCATCATCTTATTTGCAGTTGAAGATTTTAGTTTTAATGATTTTTAATGATATGGGGCTAGTCATGGCAAAACCACTAAGTTGTCGCACAGGAAGTTATTGAGAAATAAGCAAATAAACAACAGGAAATATAAAGAAATACAAAGGAAATGTTAGACCATTTTGTTCAATTAACTTTAGTTATAATTGTCCGATTTTGATAATTGACCCCTAATTTTAGAGCTTATGTAAAGTGTAATATGGTTATAACAAAAACTCAATTTTCCTACAACTTGGTGGTTTTGCCATGACATGCCTCATATGTTATTGGACAGTTATTAAACAGAGTCATTGCATTAGGTTTCATTTTATTTTAGTAGTAATGGTAATTAGCAGTAGTAAATCATACAAACAAGAAAAAAAAAGTTTATTATGGGGTAGATGTGGAATTTGGTGATTAAAAGTGCGTGCGGGTACAAGGCACCAAAGCACTACCCAGGTTGAGAAAATTTGTAAAATATTGGCATCTGGATTTCTGTCAATTTCCTCCTCCTATCTCCTTGTCAACCTCTACTTCACTCTCCACAATTCTGCCACCTTAAATGTTTAAATTTATTACCAAGTAAACTGCCAAGGTTTGTGACTTCAAAACATGTTATCTGGTGAGTTGTTAATTAGCCAATTAACAATTCACCGATGTCTTCATGCAGATTTGGATTCAATACCATCGGCCCAGAGTCTCGTAGAGAGCAATATAGACATCGTTATTGAACAGTTTTGAAATAATTGATTAGCAAATGGGCAATTTTTTTTTCTAATAACTGATTGCCCAAGTACCTTCTACTTGCCCTCAAAGAACTATCTTCTACCAAAATGTTTGGAATTTTCAGTTTCAGAATCCGAAAGGTCCACTAATCAACTTCAAGTAAGAAAGTATAATGCATACTCCAAGCAATGAGATACACGTCATCGTGACAAGATTCAACATTACGACATAAATTATGTCATCATGATGATGACATAATTTATGTCAAAATATTGAATTTTGTCACTAGGATGATGATGACATAATTTATGTCGAAATATTGAATCTTGTCACGATGGCATGTATCTCATTGGTTGGAGTATGCATTATACTTTCTTTCAGTTTCAGATTATTTATGTCTGGGCAGCTGTCTGTTTGTCAATATGTTATGAAAATAATATGCAGATATTTGGTTGTCCCAGGACAGTGGGAAAGTGTCTTGTGACTTTTAATTCAATCCATGTATAAGATTTAATTAAAAAGTCTAGAAATCTGATAAGTGATGATATTAAAGTAAAAACATTGTTTAATTGTACTGTTTTGTAGAGCAAGTATTTTTGCTGGATTTGTCGGCGCAGTAGCATCAAATCCGATTGATGTCGTAAAAACCAGGATGATGAATCAACAAAACCTACGTAAAAGTGTGCAATTAAAACAAGGCCAAAAACAACAGATATACAAAAATACTATAGACTGCTTTTTAAAGGTAAATTTGTTTATTGTATTTTAAGTTTTATTTAATTTGACCTAAATTATAGTTAATATGATGATGGTCTTGCATGAAATAGGTCAAAAGTCTTTTTTCAGTAATTTGTTTATAAAATGTGTCAATAGTTTATGCGAAAATATGTCATTCTGAACAATTTTCCACCAGTAGTTGCCGAGATATTGATTGTTATACAAACAGACGGCCATTTTGAATTTTGGCTACCATCTTGGAAAATCAGAGGCAGTTTTGATAGCTCCTAGAGGCAAAAATCAATTAATACGTCAAAAACCTCATGCCAATGAGATGATTTTGCCAGAATTTTCTTTTAAGCCACCCTACCTTCTATTAGTCATCAAGTGAACGGTCTGTGGTCTAGTGGTATATGCTTACCGCATGCAAACATGAGGCTTAAGGAGAGAGTTGTTGGGATTTTTAAATATTATTTCAAGGTAGTGTATATCCATATCCATATTTTTGATGTCATTTTTTAATTGTTCTTTTTCAACAGACTGCAAGGTATGAGGGATTTCTAGCATTATACAAAGGTTTTATACCAACATGGTTTCGCCTTGGACCGTGGAATATAATCGTATCCTTTGAATTCTTGTAAATAGCTTAGAAATTATTTTTTTTTTTTATTTTCAGAGAGATACTTTTCTTGCAATCATTGTATTAGATTGATAATTCTAGTCAGGCTTTTGTTGAATTATTTTGTTTTAATGGAGGACAGATTATTATGTTTGTTTGCTAGTTTGAGAGTGCCATTTCCAAGCATCTGGGATTTTCATTTTATCAAATATTGAAACCTCCTCCCCAACCATGGTGTGTCCAGTAACTCTTGATTTATACTGGACCACATACAATTTGCTTCCACAAGCTTTGACAGTGTGGTAATTAAATTTTTACTGAAGTATGCTTTATTATTTGTGGAAGTGATTGCCACAGTAGCTCTGGTTTGGACTCCCTATCTCACTGTCAGATATTCAAAACACTAGCTGGGTGGTTTGGACTCCCTATCTTACTGTCAGGTATTCAAAACACTAGCTGGGTTTACTTCAAATAATGGCCAGATCACACATCTGGATCAATACCATCCTCTTGAGGAAGGCATAAGTCGCAAAGCTAGTTTTCCACAATTGGCAGAAATAAAAAAAATGGTCAGTTTTTTTGCAAAGTTTGTTTTATTTTAAGAACATACCATTTAAACAACTTTTCAGCTTTCATACTATGTTAACAATTCTCAGATATATGATCAAAAAATGCTGAAAATAATGAAATTTAAAAGACCCTGTATACTGATAAACAATTTTCAAATGCTGTTTTCTCAAAACTTACATTTTAAATGTTCAAAATTTGTTTGTTCATAACTTTGCAAGGAAACATCGTATGTAACTGATTTTTTTCCACCTTAAAGATAATGTGTACTTTCATATTCTATAAATAACTCAATTTTTCAATTTTTTGACTTATGCCTTCTTTGGCTTGACTCTGCCATATATAGTTTCAAACCCCAAAGCTGTGACAAATGGGTACCAGCAATTTGCAGTGAGTTCCCTGCAACATGGATGTATTATTTTAACGGCTAGGTGGCGAACTTCCACACAATACATGGCTCCAAAGTGCAGTTCCATGTAAACGCCTACTATTCCGGAATCCAACCAATCAAATCGTGTTACGTTCTAAATGCTGTTGCTAGGTCAAAATGGTGCCCCCAATCTTTCATAGAAGTTTCAAATTTATCAATAAATGAAAATAAATTTAATCTAAACATAAAGATTAATTGACAAAATCAAAATAGTAGGCGCGTACATGGGGCTGCAATTGTACAGTTTTAAGTTCACCATCTAGCCATAAATAATAAATCTATGAGGCGCCTACATGGGACTGCAATTCTACAGTTTTAAGTTCACCAGTTAGCCGTAAATAATAAATCTATGAGGTGCCTACATGGGACTGCAGTTCTACAGTTTTAAGTTCACCATCTAGCCGTAAATAATAAATCTATGAGGTGCCTACATGGGAGTGCAATTCTACAGTTTTAAGTTCACCATCTAGCCGTAAATAATAAGTCTATGAGGTGCCTACATGGGATTGCAATTTTCCAGTGTTAAGTTCATATAATACATCTATGCCCTACAATGCATTAGCTTCCCATCCAGGGTGTGCTCCTGATACTTCATCTATCTCCTCCAGAGGTAAAGGGCAACTCCAAGGTTAAAATTTTATGTATAAATCTAAAGAACAATTACTTGTAACATAACAGACAAAATTTTACAACATTTGGACAATGAGATAATGCCAAAAAAACATGTTGAAAAGTGAATCCCAAATCAAAGTGGGTCAACTACTCAAATTACACAGTGTTAAATAATAGGAAATTAGAAATTTTGAAAGGGTTGTGCTTGAAATGAAAATTCCTCTCTAAAGGAAAAATAAATTTACCATATATGTATAATATTGAGAGACAAATTACAGTCCACCTTCTCATTTACACACCCCTTGGTCTGGAAGGTATTTATAAACAAGAATGCTCGTAAGTGAGAAGGTTCATGACTTCTGATGAAATTAGGCTTGCAAAATACTTATTTGTGTTTATTTTGTTATCTGTTTAAATGAACTACGTGAAGGAAAATACATAAATAAATAATTATCATCAATAAATTATTGGATAATTACAAAAAAAACATTTACTTCCTAATGCAAAAAAATCTGTTAATATAAATTTGGCCTATAATATTTTTTCTCATACAATTGATAGAGATACTATAAATGTAAAAAAAAAGAAGATGGCAGATGCCCAAGAAGATGTTTATCTTGTGTTGGGCCAGCCAGAGACAAACAAAATGCGTAATGTATGAAAAGTTTACATGGACGATACAAGACAACATAACAGCATACAAAACAAACAAAAACAAAAAAACTGAGTAATATCAAATTCTAACCAAGAAGCCTATTCCGAGAAGAAGGGGTTTAAGGGGAAAAGGTAAACTTATTCTAAAAGGATGAAATAAAATGCTTATGAAGTTTAGAAGAAGTAAAAATTCTAACAGATTTAGAGTTGACAACCGATAAGGGTAGATTTTTCCATAATTTTGGACCTGAGAATCTGATATTATGCTGAAAATTATTTCAGTTGTGTTTTGGGATGTGAATCGGTGAACTTGCTCTAGTGAGATGGTCATGAAATAATGTTGAATAAATGTTGAATAGTGTTTGTAGAATAGAAGGTGCATAAACAAATAGTTTGTAAATGACAAAATCTACTGAAACCATTTTTTTCTTCCTTTTTATGCTTGCCAACAGTAACACAAATGCTTCTTTGGGACTGTCAACCAGTTAAGACACAATGAAATCTGCGATACATCCCAAAACAGGAAATGATTTCCAACCTTACTACTGATCCCAACAAAAGAAATTTACTTTTATTCTGAGTATAACATAATTATTTTTTACAATCTTGTTTGCTATGTTCCTTAATTTTATATTTCAGTTTTTTGTCTCATTTGAACAATTGAAGAAACTTGGTATATGATGAAAGTTTAACATTTTACGCTGCAATTTTAACCTTGACCAGAATGGAATATAGGAATACTTCAAGATTATTTATGTGGAAAGTAATTTATCTTCTAAATTTCCAGATCTACTTTATTTTTATTTAAGTATCTAAAATGAGAAACAGATGAGGAACAGACAGGATGCTGTATCTGAGTTTTCACCACAAAATGAGTCACATCGTAGTTGAGATCAAGTTGAGATAATCACCAAAATGTGAGGTCTGAAGTGATTCATAGCAAATGTGAGGTCTTACCACAAAATGAGTCGCATCGTAGGTGAGATCAAATTGAGATAATTACCAAAATGTGAGGTCTGAAATGATTCAAAGGAATCGTTTTCTTAACAAATTTTATTTTAGACTCTATAAACTGTATGAACACATAATATGGTGGCGAAAATTGACAATGGGAAAAATGGAACGCTATTGAAGTTTATGCAGCACTTTTCAAGACTTAAATTGTGCAGTGTTGTAATTTTTGTTATGATGCACAATATAGTTCCCTTGTGCTTTGTTTAAAAAATATTTTTTATTACTACTCTACCTCATAAGTTTCATATTGAAACTTAGTTTAATTCATTTTTGCCTTTTGAAATGATTTTTTTTGTGGTTTTAATCACTATTAGTAGTATTGTTGTGAGTGCCTATAAAAAAACAAAATTTGAGGTCGAAGTTTAACACTCACTGAGTTTCAAAACTAATGCTTGGTTTCCATATAAATCACTATATCCTTTTAATTTGCTGTGATAGCACCGTCAAACAGGGGCGGCGGAACGTTTTTGAATTGACAAGGGTTGAATTTCGCTCAGCTACCCAAGCCCGGTTAGGATTTGATGAGCAAAAAAAAGTTATTGCCTTTAAACGTTCCTGATGGTGGTTTTCAAGGCCACAATATTCATATTTACCATATTTACATGCTGTTTTTGAATTGTGAATTTTGTAGTTGGAGTGACATTTTAGGGGGACAGTCCCCCCCCCCCAAGTTATCACTGGGGACGCGTATTCTGGCTATGCAAGGAACTGCAGCTATATGAACGCCAAGTATGCTTATAACTGTAGCTGTTCCTCATTCAACATAAAACATCTGAATTGTTAATGCTGATTGGACAATTGATACATTGCGACAAATTTGATGTTGTGTGCTGCAATTGAAACATTGATATTATGTATCGAAGGCTTCAGGGTTTTATGAAAACCAAACTTGGAGGGGAATTCCTTCTAAAATCCACCAAAATTTAATTTCTTTGGGAGTTTATCGGTTATTATTTCTAAATAATAACCTATATACTTGTTTAATTTTATTTTTGAGTAGAATTCTTTCAGGCTTATTCACCTGGTTTATTTTTTAAGATCCACCCAATAATTCAAATTCTATAATTATTTTTCATTTTTAAATGGGGCAGATTAGTAGTATATTTATGAATTAGAATACAAAATAGTAACATCTAGAATATTTAAATTTTTTGTTGACAACACAGAATTTTGGAAGAAAATGACCTTTAACATGGTATTATATGCAAGCAACATAACTTGAAACTCTTTGCTATATTTTGTTTTTTAATACTGCTAAATGTGTAATTGGTGCTTTTATAATTGTGTGAGAAATTGTGGAAATATAAATATTTTTGTATTTAAGAATTTCACCGGAAGTGCCAATATCTAACATAAATATGCATCAAGTGAGGTGCTAACACAAAATATGGGGTGAGTTGTTAAATAAGCGATTTAAGCTTGTTGTTTATGTAGGACTGTATAGCTGCAGTTGTTTATGTAGTAGGCCTCTATCCAAAGAAGGCCTTTTATTGTACGGGTAAAATACTTTGGGATGGATGCAGAATTTAGCAGTTGGGGTTGGGGTGGGTACAATCACACCCTCTGCAAACCCCTGCATCCACCCCAAATACTGGTGCAGTGTAAGGTAAAGTCCAGTAATTTTTATTCACATTATTATATTATTTTTTTTTTACAAATTGGAATATGTGTGATTTTATATGATAACGTTTGCATCTCAGAGACAGAAACAATGCGTTATTTGTAGTTTTGTATAATAATATACTAACAGAAAATTATTTTGTTGTATTTTTAATTATATCTTTATTTATTGAATGTATATTTTGGTCAGTAATGTATATCATTAACCTCATCTTTCAGCACTTTTCACTATGTAATGTCTATGCTATAGTTTATATTTTGTAACAAAATGTTGTAATCCTATTTTTTATGATTTCTAAGTTTTGTTTGAATATATTCAGTCAGAGATCTGGTATGCAGCAAATGTATGATATATAGAAACCTGTAGGCTATGTTCAGATTCGTGGTTTAAACGGAGCTCAGCGTAAGCAAAGCGTAAGCTAATCTGCAGCGTAACGACCAAGGTATTCGGACACAAGGCGTAGCGGAAGTCATAAGCATTTTAAAATTGCTGCCAGTGGGTTTTTCTATGACCAGTGATCCATAATTGATTGGCCAATGCAGACTGATTGCAAATTTTGATTGGACAACACGTAACTCAAGGACAAAACCATTCAGGTGTACAAGGCGTGGCTCCACAGCTTACGCTAAACCGGAGTTTACTGGAAACACAAGTTATGCTCCGGATTAGTGACTTGCGCTAATTGCCGGCTAGTTCAGACACAAAGAATCGTACACTGCGTACAGTATGTTATGTTCCTGCTTAATCGTTGATTTGGAACATACCCGTATATAAAAAACATTGAGGGTAATGGGTTGTTTCTACTAGCCTGGGAACTAATAAATTGCTTGGTGACAAGGCTAGATTAATTTTTTTTCTACATTAGACCCAGGAATGTCTGGGGTGAATTGCTTTAGAACTGTCTGACTGACTGTCTTGACTGACAGTCTTGACTTACAGAATAAAGCTGGCTTTACCACATAGCTGGTCTTAGCAAAGTTACCTCATTTAAACCAGTGCTATAAAACGGTCTTTCCTGAGGTCACATCGAGTATTGAATCTCAAACAAACATTCTATAGTAACAGTAATGAAAATCTTATGCAATGTTTAATTTCTTGATATGGTGCATGGATAAAGAGTATTTATAGCAATTTATTAAAACAGCCAGTTGAAAGTCAGATAATGCTACCATCATGACTAAAGTGATTAAGACCATTTAGAGCCTCCCAGTAGGTTTAAATGTTCAAAGACTGCTAACTCCTAAGACATGGTATGGTAATAGTCTATAGTTAGAGATTAGAGACCTTGTATGACATCACAAGTATTAAGGTCAAGACTGTCTAAAGACAGCTTATATCAATCCATCAATCTGAGCATTAAAATGTTATTATCATTGTAAAATGCCATTATGAAATTATAATGCTATGCTAAAGGGACATTCCTACTTGACTTGGAAGTAATATAGGCCTTTTCTTCATTAGGCGTACAGATCATATTTTGATTGAAAAATGAAGACATTTTTAAACGCAAGAGATTCATACACAAATGTTAGCTATAGAGAAGCATGTGTTTTAGTTTAGGTAGTTAAAAGTTGAAATAACACAGTAAACTGAAATTTAATTTTATGTAATGTTACATATAGAATAGTATTATCTAATTTTGTATGACTAATTTATAACAATTTTTGTATTTGCAATGTTTTTTTTTTTATATTTTTTTATAAAGTTTGATTGCAGGATGCTTTTATCAATATTTTAATTTTATGCAATTTTGAATGAAGTTTATTGATTTTATATGGTACAATTCTATAATATTGATAGTGAAATTGTAAATTTTCTCATATGATTTTGTTTGTAATTGTTTTGCTCTTTGATTTGGCCAAAAAAATACTAAACCTCTAATAGGGCAAATCATTGTTAAGTTGTAAAAGACAGGTATACGGAGTGGATTGTAGATGGGGGGAATGCTTAAGCCCCTAAACTTGAACTGGAAAACATTTTATAGTAGGATACAATTGCTCCAAGATGCAACAAAGTTGGCTGTATAGTGCAAGTTTTTTTTTTGCTTACTTGGGGGGGGGGGGGGGAGAAGAGCATACGCACCCCCAAATTAAAAAAAGTTACACTTCCACCTTGCAGCCAAAAGCGTATAGCCAAATGTTTTACACCATTACCCAAATGCAAATAGGTGAAACTATGGGGGTTTTTTTTTTTTGCTCGTCAAAATAAGAATCAGGAAGATGTTACAGCTGCTGGAGTATAATTTGCATCCCCGCATATGGAATCCCAGGTATGGCCCTGCCCAGAAATACCTTGTTAAATTATCATTAGGTCTATGGACTTCTTCACTGATGCTTATAGAAAATGAGATTCTAAATTTTATTTTTTAATTAAAAACAAGAAAAAAATCATATTAATGAGTCACCATTTCCTCCCAACGCAGCGTTGCTCTTT
>JAOTQE010120660.1:0-24455 GCA_025631205.1 Nesometra sesokonis
CCCTACAAAATAAGGAGTAGAATTGAACGTAGGTGGCGTACACTATCATTACAGAAACTCCATGCGAAAATCGGCCAGCGCGCTATCTTTACATTATAAGATCTTTGCTTAGACATTAAACAAATAATTACCATTGCAGCCCAGTAGATCGAACCGTATGCATGGCTTTTTATTCCATCCTTTAATATGTATAATAACTGTATTCGTATAGATACTACTGTCGAAGATATTAGTCACTGGAGTTTCTGAATCGTTATTCGCAGTAAAGACATAGGCCGGCTAATATTAAGATACAATAATAAAAAGAATACTAATTAAATAACAATACCAAACTACTGATAAAGAAATTAAATAATAATTTCGAAGCAAGACAAGCGGATCTCCGACAGGCAGAGCAGTGGCGGCGCTACGGGGGAGGGGGGGGGTACTAGGGGCTACAGCCCCCCGTCGGGGGACCTTTGCCCCCCCCCCCCGTCGGGGAAAAAATTAAGGTTCCGTCGGGGACAGATGTAGCCCCAACACCAAAACAGCAAGGTACAGACGAAGCCCCAACACCAAAATGGGCTAAAAAGCATGCAAAATACGCTCGTATACATTTAAAAAAAAGAGACATGACTATGGAATCATTAATTTAAAGAAAAAAACAGAAAAAATACAACCTACAATCGTGGAAAACACGATCAAACTTATAAGTATTATACGTCTTATTTATTTACCCTACATCAAATAAACGAAGAGCTATAATATTATATACGTGATTAAAAATATCCCTTGCGAAGTAGTATACTATCAAAGTACCATTACTTTTATGAAGTTACTTTGCGACATAGTAAAATGCTATTTCGTAAAGTGCCGTCATGACAATTGCGACACAGTAACAACCGCTTCTAGGCTATAGGCTTCCTAGCCTAGGACCAGTTAACTAACGACGAATGACGAATTTATCCATTCTGTTAGTGGCCTATCCAGGAAGGGGGTGCTCAGGGTGCAAGTGCACCCCCTTTGGAGGCAAAACAATTAGGATACAAATGTGAACATCTGTGCCTCGAGCACCCACTTCAGTGAAAATGAGTACACCAAGGACCATACTGGGAGGTAGATCGCACTATAAAGAACGTGCTAATAGGGGGAAATCCGTTTTTTTTTTTTTTTTTTGCTTTTTAAAGTCCGAAACAGGTTCAAGTACCCCAATTCGCCCATTCCTGAATACGCCCCTGTCAGTAGACAGTGAAAACACACAGAAACATAATAGGGTATGTCCGTCCGAGAATTCAATGGAGATTGTGGAATGAATTTTGAGGATATAAGCCCGGGTCTAGTATAGTAGTAGAAGGCCTCGATCGCACCTCCCCAGAGATTACGGGAAAGGTAGGCCTATGCCTAAAGGTTGGCCTAGTCTAAGTCCTTCGTCTTTAAGGTGTTTCATGTAGAATATAAAGCAAATTATACGTTTCCTAATTTCGAGTTTTTGGTTAAAACTATGGGCCTCGGCGCCTTTAATTAGTACTATTCACTTCAGAGCTGCACCCTCTCAATGAATAGTACTCTCTTTCCTTAGCAACTTTCAAGGCAACCATGGGTTGATTGAAAGGTGCACACCTCTTAAAACGTCAACGTATATGTGCACCTCTCTTATAATATAAAATTGTAGACGGGTGTCGTGTACAAAATATTATCGAAATATTATTTCATACACGGCTCCCCTCTAAACTTTGGCCCGAAAAACTGTCAAATACTGACAATTAAAACAGTAAAGAGTCGTAAAATAAATTACGTTTTGTTATGGCGGTAGGGGTGGCGGTGGCGTGGCGGTAGATGGATGATGACGACGACTTCGACGACTATGATGATGATGATGATGATGATGATGATGGTGGTGGTGGTGGTGATGACGATGACGACGACGATGATGATGACGATGATGGATATATTTCACCCTACCTCATCAGCATTTCCAACTTGTCTCCAAATATGGTCAAATGAGTCGTGGTAGTAAATGCAGTATTGAGTTACCCATCTATTCGAACGGAAGAAACCTTGTGTAACAATTCCTGTAAGTCTTCTAGTTCTATTCAAATTCACTTGAATCCACGGTTTCTTCCAATATTGCGATGCACACCATCCTGCATTTGAATTCAGGCGAACATCTTTTTCTGCGTCCTGGTCATATGGTTCAGGGCAAAATTCTAATTGTTCGTCCTTGATGTCACCAGATTCAAGACCTATCTGGTTTGTACACTCCATAGTATCTGTATTTTAAATACAAATATGAGTTTTTGAAATTCCATTTATTCGCATTTCATCTTATCTATTAGTATTGGTGGTGATTATGGTTAAAAAAAATACAGTGTGGGTTGTGTTACCATGTTAGAAGTTGTCTATATTTACCATTGCATCCTAGCAACTCGAGTCGCATGCAGTAATTCGTGGTATGCCATTCTTCAATTTCAAGCTTTATTGACTGAGCTTCAATTGGTGACGGGAATATATTTGTGACGGCATCAACAACAGTCTGTATATGGAACCACTGGAAATAGAAGTTAAAGGGAGTATTATGTCGTTAGTGGAGGTCTCGGCACAAAATGAGTCGCATCATAGGTGGGATCGAATTGAGATAATCACCAAAATAGTCAATTTTTTAAGAAATTTGGTTATAATCAATTGGGAGTACTATGATACATATTTCATTGTAATATACTTTTTATGTCAGTTTTTATCTAAGAAAATTTTCTTTATGCAGATTATCTAAGATTCATAGCCTTTTAATTGTATATATTTCCATTGTTTTATGGCAGATTTTCTCAAAACTGTGTTTTCATACATGTAAAAATTAAAAACCCCATATCTTTGAATCTTTTGCCAAATGAATGTCATTTAAAGTGTAGATTGTAGCTTATATTGTGCTCTATTAGATAGGGACATATAACTAAATTTTGAATTTTCCTACCATGAGACTCATTTTGTTGTGAGATCTCACATATGTGATAGGTCTACTTGCCAATGTCTCTTAAGCGCTTCAAAATTACCTCAGCATTGGAATAAGCGCCGCACGGAATACTACCATGCCAAACCACTCGATTTTTTCCAGCCCACTTCCGATTTTGATGAATTTTGGCACAGTTTTGGGCATCCTTGAGAAACGAAGTCAGTTTGCAGCTTTTGCATAAATTAGAAAAGTCACTAGCCAGTCACCTGATTGGCATAATTTAGGCACCATTTGTTGGGTAAGAAATTTCCTTTTCCAGTGATATGTAACATGGTGAACTTTTAAAGTGATTACTTTTGAAGTGACCTTGAAATTTGACGTACTTTTTTAGTAAATGAATATCAATCGATTTTGACCGAATTTGATAAACTGTTAGACAATGAAGTGTCAGTCATGCCTACAAAATTTCATTTTGAAGAATCCACTGGCTTTGGGTTATTATAAAAATAATTCAAACAGCAGGGCATTTTCTTAAAAAATGTTTTCCAAAGATACATCTTTAAACTTTCTCCAATTCCATGCATATTATGCTGGAAATGATGTGCCAGAGATCCGTATTAGTAAGGTCATTTATGTGACTTTTGTTACCGTTGAAAGCGAAGTTCTGCTTTCCTGCAAAGTTTTCATCTAGAAATAGTATATAAAATAGAAGCGAGAATGACTTTCTCCAAAAATGTGGGGATAAGCTGGAACCTCAAAATTTTAAAAAATTGCCATCATTTTCTATGTAACAGTCTGTATTTCAGAAACAACTAATCGTAGAGTTGTTGTTTTGGTGTCAAATTGTTCAGAATATATATATTCCCATTGACATAATGAAACGTTTTGTTCAAAAATGAACTGAAATTAAGTTATTGAAATTTAACCTGTAGTGGAATTTTATTTACAGTCAATATCTCTCTAAGTGGTAGTAAAACTGTTCAGAATACATAGATTTCTATTTACTTTAATATATAAGTTTGTCGAAAAATTACCGCAGCAAGGGTTAGACCTTTGACTTGTGTTACACATTTTCATGGTATCTCTTTAACTATGGTCATTGAGAACTTTATGTCGTTTCAAAATTCTAAGAACTTGCACTTTTCTGTTTCGTTTCTTATAGTGCAATTTGATGTGGAACCGTTTCTCAAGGATGCCCACAAGTGTACGAAAAATCATCAAAATCTGAGTTGCGCCGGAATACAGTCGATTGGCATGAAGTGACCCAAATGCTATTTAATTTGAGTTTAAATTATTTAACTCTTTTGTTTGCAAATTAAAGGTTTAAGTGATGTTTCTTAATTTTGTTTGAAGCAGGGAAGAGTTAAAATACAATTTAATTGTTCCCTGGTTAGAAGACAAACCTGTCCCGTTCTCAGCTGCCCAAACTATTAACATGTACTGTATATATTTTTAAGAGTAGACTACGTTAAAACAAAAACAATCTTTTTACAATTTAGCTTAGCAATTGGCACACGCGTATATATATTTTACTTTTAATGAAATACACAGATTTGTGAGATATGGATTTAGTTATATTTTTCAAAATTTCCCATCCAGGGACAAACAAACTGTGAATATACCTCATTAAGTATGCAAGTAGCATTACCGAATCAAAATACAATCTACAATAATTTACCATTTTAATTCAATATCCATACAAGTTCCATTAGTCTGTGACGCCCTTTATGTTTCTTGCTGCCTTTACTGTTACACTGCTCTTTAATTGTATCAATGTATTTTTATCATCCATCAATTTTGTTTTAAGTTTGTATTTTTTATTAATTTTAATTAGTTCTTTAATGCAGTTTTATCTGTTCTGCATGTTTTAATAATGTGGTGCAATTTAGTTATTCAATGCCATTTTATTTTTGAATAAACCAGATTTGAATTGAAGTTCTAATGTTCTAGTGTTTTTAAACTTACAGAACATATAATAAATTATAACGTGACGTATTTGAAATATTTTCTACAGTTTTATCGGAAAACTTTGAATTGTAACAGCTCCTAAGGTCGATTTAGATAGGGATTGTTTTTTTTAAATCTTAGGGTTTTGGCCGTTTCAAGCATATCCAATCAAAAATTCGCTGTTGTCGTCTTTACCTACGCACTATTGTGATGTGACATTGGTTTGCCGAGTTCGGATAGCAAATGATAAAAACTGGCGAAAACGTTTCCATATTAAGACGGGTCTTACTCACCCAATCACTAGGTAAGCCAGTGGTATTAATTAGTTTATACAATAATATGTAACAAACAAACCTCGGTTGACTTCACTCCAGTACTTGTTGCATATTTAACTTTAAATTTCTCCGGTCCTCCATAGTTAATTGTATCATCTATGCCTTGTGTTATTACGCCTGCTACATTTGTTGTTTTTCCCAGTGTTATGTTGATCCATGCGGTACGTGATTTGGCGCACCATGCCCCCATAGAGTCTAGCCGAGCGTACAATGTCGTGTAGTTTGGTGGGTTTTGATTTGATACCGCAATATTACTGCTGGGAATAGCACCTGATTTCATGCCAAGCCTCTCACTACCACTACACGCTGTTGAAAATAATATTACAATTGAATTTAATTTCCAAGTAAATTCTATAATAATGAGCAAAACGAACGATGATAGCTCATTATTTTCGCGATTAACTAACCTAGAACATTGTTAGTCCTGGGCAAATTCTAGAGCAAAAGTTAGCCCTGCACTAGAAATAAAAATAGGTACGATTAAGTTGTCCAGAACTAATTTAGTCTTGGAAAAATTAGTCTACAACTAAAGTTAGTCTCTGATAACTCGATAAAAAATAGTTATGGGCTAGTTTAAAACTTCAACTTCAACTTTCAAACTAAAAGTTGTCTGAACTAACAGGGTAAGAACGAAAGCTAGTTATAATTATGTAGTGTATAGATAAATGTTGCCTAGACTAAATAGAATGGAATCCAAAATCATACAATATGTAATCTCAAAAGTCAGTCCAGGATAATTCTATAACTAATGTTAGTCCTGGACCAGTTAGACAAAACTAACTAAAAGTGTTCTCAAATAACTAGTTCTGAACTAAAGTTAGCCTAGAAGTAGAAATAATCCTGTGCTTACCTATTACTAAAATTAATCCTGGAATAACTAGTCTAGAACCAAAGTTAATCTAGACTAGACTAAGACAAACTTAGTCTCAAACTACTCAGTCTGGAAATAAATATAGCCGACTAAGATAGTCCGAACTAATTAATGTAGTTAACTAATTAGTCCGAACTGACTAGCTTAAAAATAACTAGTTTAAAATAAATCAATTAACAGTATCTAGTCTAAAATTAAGATCATTTTGGACTAACAAACCTAGACTAAAGTTATTCCCTGAAATAACTGGTATCTAACTCTACAGTTAGTTCCGTTCTAGAACTAGCATGGACAAAAAACTAAACTAAAGGTAATTCGAACTATACTACGACTGGAATTAGTTAGAATTAATTAACCTAGAAATAACATTGTCTAAAGCTTAAATTGGTAAGCCTACTTCGTTAGTCAACTCCAAAGTCATTTCGTGATTAAGTTAAGTTAGTTACCATACGTACTTGTGTTTTGGGCAACAGCTCTCGTAGAGGCTCGGATTTTGGTTGCCTTTACCGCGAGTGTAAACAGCAAACCAAACAGAATAAGACGCTGAGTTAACATCATAGGCTACAGGTGACATTAGATTCACAATTCCTAAACCAACTGCTTAAAATAAAAGCGTATACGTTCTTTATTTCCAAAATAATCTATCCTCAACCACATCAGTTAAATTTTGTATTCAATTATTGTCTTTTAAATATGAAATATGATACAGCGCTGTGGAGAGGCCTCCAGTAAAATTAATTACAAAGAAAATTCAACCTGGATGCAAGTTATCATTTAGAAATATTATAATTTAATTAACAAAATGTATTGTTCAACTTCAATATTTCATTGAATTGTGATTTCGCCAATTCAGACCAATCGAAAAATATAAGAAATTATTATTTACACAGAATTCAATTTAATGTCAATTTCAATTGTAGTGTAGAACAGTGTAACTGAATGCATTCAAAGTGATATCATCTAAGTTTAATTTTCATATAATTCAATTGTGGCAGAGCCAATCCAAAGGAAGCAAAGCTTGGTTTCCACAATAGCCAGAAACAAGAAAATTGTGAAATTTTGTCAATATTTGTTTGTCTCAAAACCATACAGGCTGGTATTCTCTAAAGTAGTCCAGGACTAACTCTAGAACAGCGCTAGTTG
This sequence comes from Nesometra sesokonis, assembly GCA_025631205.1. Classification (NCBI taxonomy): domain Eukaryota; kingdom Metazoa; phylum Echinodermata; class Crinoidea; order Comatulida; family Antedonidae; genus Nesometra; species Nesometra sesokonis. Next base: position 7,223 of record JAOTQE010120660.1, read on the forward strand.
ATCCTGGACTATCCATAAACCTAGTTCCTCGGCAAACAAAATTTATAATGCTTTCGTCCAGGGTTAACTGGACAAATGTTAGACACTTTCGAGAATACCACAGTCAGTTAGTCCTAGCTTAAATCTGAATTTAGTCCTGGACTAAAGTTAGTCCGCTTTCGAGAATACCAGCCACAGTTTAAACATTCATTAAACTTTCATACTGCATTGGCAATTAACAATTGAATCAAGTAACATTAAATTAATGAATTATTTCATTTAATTTATTTACTTAATAATCGATAATAATACAAAATGTAGTTTTCTCAAAACTTGCATTCTATGTTCGAAACTTGATTTTTTTTATAACTTTGCAAGAAAAACATCATATGAAACTGATTTGTTGTGCATGTTGAAGATAATAATGTGTAGTTTCATAAATCATAAATAACTAATTTTCATTTTTTCGACTTATGGCTCTTTAGGCTTGGCTCTGCCACAATCAAAATATTTGATAAACTCCTTCAAAATATTGTATATTACCATCATTGTATCATATTTCACTCATTTAACAAATTACATTTCAATTTGCCACGAAGAAAATAATTAAAAAATCGCAGTTGTTATTTGTATCATTTTAAAATATAAGGCAGATTGTAGAATTAAGAAACAAATAACAAACTTAGAACATTCTTCTATATTTAGTTTATTTATTCAACTAAGTATCTAATTTGGTACTGTGATTTAATAATAAAGTTTTTTTTCACATTTTGTATATTGCTATAAATACATGATATATTTATAAATCTTATATTAATGATAGTGATTCTTTCTTCAAATATTAAATTAAATTCTTAACTATACGATCTAGAACTAGCGGTAGTCTAGGATTAAAGTGAGTCTAGATTAACTTGTCAACAACTAATGCTAGTATTGAACTAAATTTAGATTTTGACTATCAAATGTGGACCTAAAATTAGCATAAACTGCATTTAGTTGTTGAACCCAAACTACAGTTTATCTAAAAAGTAAATTCAGTTTGATGTTTAGGACTGAATTTAGTTCCAAGAATAATAATATAATAATTTTTTATAATTGTTATAATAAACTATAATAAGATAAATCTAGTTATAATACTAGTAAGACGAGTCGAGTCCGAATTAAGTAAAAGCAAAAATCTGTTCGCCATATCTGTAACCGTCGATGATGTTAAAACCCACCGGTGAACATTTTTTTCGTGGATTTATTTTCGAAACGGTTTCTATTTGAGATTACTCAAGGATAAGTATGAACAATAACTAAGATTTAGGAATATTATTATAACACATTGTATAATGAGCTATGTCAAGCAAAATCCTTACTATTCACGACATCAAATATTAAGACCAATTTGTAGGTCTATTCATCTAATTCACCTCTAAAGTGAGAAACCACAGATTGAGTGCTGTTGGTCACTTTCATCGGCACCATCTCAAATGAATTGCATTGACAAGTTCAGAGAGCTTGTCTTTCAAGATGGTTGTTAATCGAGATATTATGGTATTTAGGAAATGGGCTTAGGAATGGGATCAGAGAATGGAATGATGACAGTTTTACTATACGTGCGTCGGAAGAGAGGAGATTCATGTCACCTGTACTGCCTGGAGCAGAGGACACCACCAACAGATAACAGGTTTCTACAAAACTTATGTTTTTCTCTATACGTCATTAACTAGCTGTATGATACAATGAGAAGTAAACTAAAGTAACAATTTTAAAATGATAATAATCAAGATATAAGGATTATAGTTTTTTAATGCATTTCTCTTACAGGGTCTGTCTTCGTTTTATAAAGAGTTTACGCAACAGGACAGCAAAGCGAGAGGACGGCTTACTGTGATCAATGGAGCGTGAAAACAAAAACAGGATTACGCATCGCGGATGACTAGCACTACATCTTAATTTCGACAAAATTGAAAGCCTCATTCTTGTTATAAACTTATACAATGTTAAAATGATGCATAGACCTAATGTTTTCAAACACATTCCACTTTTAAATTATAATTATGAAGAGTTATTTAAAGAATAATACATATTTTGTTGACGTTTACAGTAGACGGCAAATAGTAAACTTTACCATTGTCATACAGTATAAACAGGACGAGAGTACGAGACATGCACAGTCTGAACATGGGGCTTAACCTGAATATGACCGAACACAGAGTTTCCGTCCTATTGCATAAACTCACTAGTATCTGCTCTGCAACTTCTGAGGCAGATAGTACTGTATAACAATCTAAACTTCGACTAAGACAAACCTTTTTTAGAACAACACGTTTTGTACCTCAAGAACTTATATATTTATGGTCATAATTATGCTGTTGACAATTAAATATTTTAAACCGTATACTAAAAATAACGATAATTACAACAAAGACAACAATATTTCCAATGCATTTGTTCATTAAATGGCAATGTATACTGTAATCTCCTTTTCTTGCCTTAACTAAAACTGAAAATCTTAGGTGTAGCCCAATCATAATAACGGCAGTAAATATGTATAAACTAGCCATTTTATAGTGTTTATTGTGTATAATATATTTGGCGATTTAATAGAAATGTACTTATTTGATAATTAGGAAGATGTATATTTGGAAATATAATATTTTGTGTAGGCTATTTAAATTTACTATTTTAAATTCTGTTCTAACAAATGACAGTATACAAAACTACATATTATTTCATTAACATTGAGAATGCATAATTATACAATATTATTTAAAATCTGCCATACCCTACTCGACCGAATAAACGCCCTCTAGTTCCTTTCCTAATTTAATTAAGCACCCATAATTTTAATAAGAACTTATGACTTAACTTAGAAACCTATAAATTTTTCATCATCTCTTAATGTCCCGTATGTTTCATTATCACGTGCACTGCACTCCCTCAATTTATATTAGCTTATAAGCGCCCTGTTGAACAAGCGCCCTCAATTGCTAAAGGTCGGAGCACACTGAACGCGAAGCGAAATCCTCGCCGAAGTCGAGCGTCACGCGCCACAAACGAAGAAAGTTCTACTCTTCAAGTTCAACTCTTGTTTGCGTTCAGAATAAGGCATTTCACGGTTTCGACTGCGCATGTGCAATATTAAGGTCAAGTCATAGAACGACGCGCGGCAATATTATTTCCTTGGCTTTAATTTTGTAAACCACGCGTCGTTCAATTACTCAATATTGCACATGCGCAGTTAAAAACCGTAAAAAGCCCCGCCCGGGCGCTTATTGACGGGAGTACTAAGGTACGTTATGAAACATACTTGGCTACACTATGATCAAACATGGTAACAGTGGCTAATAGGAATCGAAGAAACCAATATGCGACCAAGTATCCCGTTTACTTCCTAATCGTTATTTTCACAAATGATGTTTTAAACCTGAATCTACAGTATAATTACAAATGACTGGAAATCTTATCTCTAAAAATAAACATCGTAAAATGACACTTTTTCAAAATTTACTTACATATACAGAGACGAGACATTTCATATAATATAGTCTGGTTATTCTATATTTGATGATTTCGTAGTATTTTATATAATAATAATAATAAACATAATTTAAATATATAATAGAGCAACATGTATGTTTTATAGATAAATCAATAAAATTAATTTCAGTGTTCAAAGATGGACCCGATACATAATGGTTTGTACATATGTTATACCAGATGTCCTGTATATATGGTAACTTAAGCTATAAAGTATATTATATTGCAACTAATATACACGTTACAGTTGTTTCACAACAGTAATGGCCCTTGTGTATAACCAAATAAATGCTAGTGTTTATTCTTCCTTCGTACATCGACTCTTTCAAAGTATGTAACCAGGGAACAGTTTTTAACTGTTCGCTGATATTGTAGGCCTAGACATAAAAATATTCGCATAGATATGTATATGATCGTTGATGTTATTTAGTGTTACTTGTCCAATATTTGATGTACCTTCCGATATTCTTACATCGACGATTATGTTACCTTTTAAGTAGTAAATACACCTGGTAAGCGGCCGCTTTTAGCCCAGGTACATCATAACCCATTGGAAGTCTCTGATTGTTTAACCACCGGTGCGCTTTACGATAGATCAGATTCCATTCCGTCTTCAAGTTAGAACAACTGTGATGTAACCATACTACAGCCAAAGCTGTACCCCACAACCGATGTTCCATTTCCAAATCCGCCACGAACACACCTCCCGATTCCCAGTCGTTCTGCGACATCGGATTGGACAGCGATGCTGGAGTACTTGTAGAATGTAGGCCTGACAGCACTGAAGAATTTGTTTGCAAATCTGGCGACGTGTCTGCAGACAGGAACGACCTGTAACCACTATCAGAAGTCCGAATCTCATTTCCAAACACAGAATCGTGCAGATTTCCGTCTTTTTCAATATTATCTTGCAAACTATGACTGTCCAAACTACTTTCTACCATACACAGTGGTGATGCATTTCTTAATTTTTCAAGTGGAATTTCCATTATATCTGCAAGACTTGCATTTAAGTTCCAAGCGCCACAAGCCAGTTGCTGTTCTACCATTGAAAACAGCTCAACACATTCCAGACTTGCTGTTCGCGCGCGTGTGTTCTGAATATTCGCAAATATTGGACGTTTCGTTGGTGTGCCGAGACGTCTACGAATCTTACCGAGTTTTGCACCGATGTTTGCAAATTTTGGTCTTGGTATCGGAATGTTGATTGTTGAAATCGGCCGGTACAATGATTCTGTTGGAAACAAAAATAAATATGTAATCGAAGCGCTGCTGACACACTACATTCATAACATGCATTACAGTCAAACATAATGAGGAAAGTAAGGCTACTCATTATGATGTTACAGTTAGTGCTAGTGGTTTTGTTGATAGATATCCTTACAGGTTTTCACTTGTGCTACACATGACGTGCTACTTAGGAATAAAGCTACTAAGGTACAAATTCCAGGAAGTATTTTACATGCAAATGATTCTTTTTTCTGTGAGGATAATAGATGTGATGATCAATTACAAAACAGCAGTGGCGTATTGGGGAGTTGGTGGGGTCGGGACTAGGGTATTCGAGCACCTCTTCCAGAGGTAGAAAACAATATAATTATAATTAGTGTATACATATTTTTTTCCGTAAGGATAATATATATCGCCAAGTAGATACCTTGTATATTTATATATAAAAACGTAAACAATGAGAAAATCTGCTGAGAGTGAAAAGAAGTCGCCCAAACCAGGACTCAAACCCAGGTTTTCTGCTTGTTTGTGTATATAATGTGAACATATTGGGACAAGCTCATAAAAACGGAAGGCGGCCATATAATGCAAAACTAAATAAACGTTTAAACGTAACGGTAGAAAAAATACTGTAAAGATTGATAATATAAATCGGTATATATGGCCTCGAGTACCCCCACCCCCTCCCGAAGAAATAAGCACTTCTTTCACAGTAAACGAACTAGTTAGAGAGAAAGAATTTAACGCCAATTACTCAACCATAAAAGGCGTAAAGTGGTGGATTTAGCAATTGTTTTGGCTTGTCCAATTCGACCACCGTGGTTGAGCAAGCACCACACCCCCTTCTCTGTCCCCAATTCCTGGATACGCCACTGATCCACTTAAAAGAACCCAGTGAATCGCCTGTTATGAGTAGGGCTACCCGGTGTACTGGTCCATACATCCTCTGTCGTGGAAGGTAGAATGTAGCGTCTGTTTTGGACAGAAGGACACGTGACCCTAGGGGAGGAGAATTTTATTGAATGCCTGAACATCATGTCCACAACAGCGCCAAGAGATCCCGATAAAGAGCGCTATATAAGCATTCGGATTATTACGTCTGATATAGCCATAGTTCGATATGAACACACCATAGCGTATAATTCGATTCCCAATTGGCTCAGAAACCAGAAGGTAGGCCTACTGGGTGTGGAAAACAGGATGTTTGCCTCGAACAAGACACCATTCTTTGAAGCCTTTGTGAAGAGAGACTATTTAATGTGGCTGTATAGCTCGCCTAGACGAGTCTAACTTCGGCTTGAAACGTTGAAGGAGATTTGGAAAAATTATTTAAAGAAGACTTTGACTGTACACATTGCATATTTTTGTAAAGTTTATATTTGTAAATGTTTGTTAAATTTGTATTATTAAGACTAGGTTTAAAGGTGTTATTCATTCATTTGTGTACAATTGAGTAGTCTATGTAGAAGGAAAACACCACCATAGCGTGCAATAATTCCCTCGATTTCGCTCTACTTGAACGTTCACACCAAACATTATGGCGAGATTATGAATTTTTTTCCCCGACGGAAGTGGTCAATCTTCCCCGACGGGGGGGGGGGGCAGCCTCCCCCCCCGCTGGCGCCACCACTGCTCTAATATTAGTGTGAAATTGAATCAAAATACATTCAACTAGGTGTAAAATTGAATGTCAATATAACGAACATTTTACATTGTAATTAAAGTAAATACGAGCAAATACAGTGCATAACATTTAAGTAAAAAAAGATGAACTGTGTAAATTTGTATACCTCATTGAGATTTCTAGACTTGCTCCAAGTCTGTATCTTATATTTATTTTAAGTGTTTAATGAAGTGCGCCACCAACGGATGATAAAATTTTAGAAAGGTATGGAACGCAATTGGTGCCTTTTAATCGTCTTTCACGAATTAAACCGAATCACCGTCTTGAACAGACTATGAGATTTCATAAAAAAGTGAGTGAGTTAATGAGTGTCTAGATTGACAGTGTCGAATTAACATGTAAGAGTTGTATATTGAGTGATGGAGGCAATTGACATCTGCAGTGTTCCGAATTAATAATGCAACCTATTAACTCAACTTATTTTCCATAGGCTAAGGAATCGACAACATTGCGAACATTTTGTATATCAGTTAAACTCAATACGATAAAATGTAAGTTGAATTACTCACTTAATTCAGAACACTGACGATGGTAGTTGACTGCCGAAACATTTTTACCCACTCGAAGAGCAACTTCTACATGTTAATTTAACACTGCTAATCTAAACACTCATTCACGAACTCAACTATATTCATGACATACCCATTATACAAAATTACACTGTTCAACTTCCTGCATGTTATAATTGCATTTGCTCGTATAGTATTATAATATTAATATAATTGTAATAATATTAGGCTACTTATTAATGATTAGCAAGTAAGAGTTACCTTTAAAAGTATCTGTCATTAAAATAGTTTCTATCTACATTAAATAATAAAGATAATAATGAAAATATATAATATAATCAGGGAACAGTTAAATTGAAAACTGTTCCCTGAATATAATATACTGTATATCTTATTATGTCTTTGTGTGCAGAGTGTATTTATTGTGTATGCACATGCTCTTGTTTTATTAAATCATAGTTGTTATTTGGTACTGTAAAGGTTATAATTAAAACAGTAAAGTATAGTAGACTGTTGGCATAACCGAAGCTACATTCACACCTGCTATCTTAAAAGAACAGGTGTTTCAAGGAGAAATGCCTCCACAAAATGATTTTAATGGAATGCACTTTCAGAAGAGTTGTGCAATTTCAAAATGTCCACCTGCACTCGGCCGTCGTGTTTTCGCGCCGCACCTCTAGGCAGATACGAACAAGAGTGACCAGGGGAAAAAGTAGTAGTGTTGACGGTAGCATATACAACGAAGGGAAGAAAATTGAGAGAAAAAAAACACCAAGAAACGTTTGGTAAACCCGATTAAAACAAATAAAAACAATACGGAGCATATGTTTAAAACGAATGTGCATGCGTAGTCAAATAATGGCGCAGAGTGGAGTCTTGGGACCAATTTACGTTAACGAGTTAGAGACGGCTGTAAACTGATAGCGTACCCGATGGCCGAGCGGTTAATAAGTTGATCATATTGGTTTGTGTTGTGGTTTAATAGAGCTATCAATTTCGGGCATGGATGAAATTTTTTTTAGTGGAATATCACGAGGTCGGGAGGTCAAAGTTTGCGCTGGTTATATCAATGGTGGATTTAAGAGGCTTTCACATCTGTCCAGGCTTCAGTTCCGGTTATGTTTAGATTCTAGCAAAGAAATTGGATATTATTCTTTCAATGGTGAATAAGTTTTATATTCATATCTATTCGATTTGTTTTTCTCCACGACTGAAAGAAAAGAAATAACATTTCTTTCCAGAGTCGGACCTTCAGCGGAGCCTGAACAGATATAAGCGCCCCTTTAAATGAGGCGCCCTCATCTTATATTACGTGCGCCCTTCTCAAATTTAGTTTGTAAACAAACACGGAGCCATTTCGACACAAAATTGTGTATTATAAGTAATGAATATACTTTACATTTGCAAATTTTCAGTCTGAACTGAATCCTCGTCATGTACGTTTGATCAATTCTGTTGTTATGGTTGTCTCTTCGGTGTTCGGCGTATTTGTTGCCTGATGATTTACAAATGATCTGAGGCCTGTCACGGCAAATCCACCAAGTTGTAGGAAAATTGAAAATTTGAGTGTGTGAGTTTTTGTTATAGCCATGTTAAACTTTTCATATGCTTTAAAATGAGGTGTCAATTATCAAAATCGGACATCTATAACTGAAGATATTGGACAAAATATACACAGATTTCCTTTGTATTTGTTTATATTTCCTGTTGTTTATTTGCGTATTTCCCTGTACGACAACTTGGTGGTTTTGCCATGACTAGCCTCAAATGTAAGTTTACTCATTACTTATTCATAATAGACAATTTAGTTTCAAATTGGCTCCACGTATGTTGAAACACTATTTGGTATGTCTAGTAATGAGACTCCAAAAAATAAATGGCCTCGTAAAATGTTTAAACGTATCACCCTCCAAAACTTTTCCACAAAATAAAATATTGAAAGTATTTAACAGAGAAGACGGTAAAGCACGCAAAATAAGGAAAATCATCGTTGTTTAAAAAAATCAAACCATGGGCAAGCCTACCCAGGTCGGGAATAGTGACCCCTCCCTTACAAAATCCGCCACCCGCTCCTGCATTTGTTTGTTTTCTGTATACATTATGTTTTTTTCTATTCAGTGGTATACGGGAAGTGCGTAACTGGAGGTGAAATCTACAGATTATAACTTGATTACAACATTACTAAATGGATTGTGTTATAGGCGTTTGTTGCAACGCTGTAGGATAAGAATTTGAAGTGCTCAGACGTTTTGGAAATAATAAAAATAATAAAAATCATTGTATTGTTATTGTTATTATTATGTAAGAAATTAAAATCCAATTCAGCTTTGTGTAAACGTACAAATGCCTTTTAAACTTCCGTAGCAAATATTAAATATATTTAAAATTGGTAAGTTTTTTTAAAATAACAAAAAGGTTGTTAATGGAAACACGTTAAAAAAAGAACAACATATGTGCGGACGAATCACAAAAAAAGAGTCTTATGGTAGGAAAATAAAAAAATGAGTTACTGGTACCTTCTAGTAAACGATAATATAAGCTGTAATCAAGACTTATTGGATAAGTAGATCCAAAGATATGAGCACTTGAAATTTTGATGTATGGAAATACGCTTTTGAGAAAATCGTCAATAAAGATACATAAAAATAAAGAATTAAAAATTCTCAGAAAATATGCATGCAGGACACTGTTATGGACATAAGAAGTATATTATAATGACACAAATACTATATTCATAATTCATTAAAATTTATCTCAATTTTGATATTACCTAGGATGCGGCCCATTTTGTGGTGAGACCCCACATAATAGTAATTTGGTTTCAGATTCTACTTTAATCCATCTTCGATACTCAGAGAAGAAACCGTAAGCCTACGGAAGTTTTTATAGGCATAAAATTCCAATGCGTATGCAAATTAATCATCCTATTAATTACCTGAAAAGGTATGCTAATCAACTGTATTGGCGTGATAAAACGCAAGATGTATGCATTACCTGGATATTTGGTACGATCGTTTAAAAAGTTATATTTACGTTGTTATTTGCAAGCCGAACTCGACTTATGGGCAAGCCTACCCAGGTCGGGAATAGTGACCCCTCCCTTACAAAATCCGCCACCCGCTCCTGCATTTGTTTGTTTTCTGTATACATTATGTTTTTTTCTATTCAGTGGTATACGGGAAGTGCGTAACTGGAGGTGAAATCTACAGATTATAACTTGATTACAACATTACTAAATGGATTGTGTTATAGGCGTTTGTTGCAACGCTGTAGGATAAGAATTTGAAGTGCTCAGACGTTTTGGAAATAATAAAAATAATAAAAATCATTGTATTGTTATTGTTATTATTATGTAAGAAATTAAAATCCAATTCAGCTTTGTGTAAACGTACAAATGCCTTTTAAACTTCCGTAGCAAATATTAAATATATTTAAAATTGGTAAGTTTTTTTAAAATAACAAAAAGGTTGTTAATGGAAACACGTTAAAAAAAGAACAACATATGTGCGGACGAATCACAAAAAAAGAGTCTTATGGTAGGAAAATAAAAAAATGAGTTACTGGTACCTTCTAGTAAACGATAATATAAGCTGTAATCAAGACTTATTGGATAAGTAGATCCAAAGATATGAGCACTTGAAATTTTGATGTATGGAAATACGCTTTTGAGAAAATCGTCAATAAAGATACATAAAAATAAAGAATTAAAAATTCTCAGAAAATATGCATGCAGGACACTGTTATGGACATAAGAAGTATATTATAATGACACAAATACTATATTCATAATTCATTAAAATTTATCTCAATTTTGATATTACCTAGGATGCGGCCCATTTTGTGGTGAGACCCCACATAATAGTAATTTGGTTTCAGATTCTACTTTAATCCATCTTCGATACTCAGAGAAGAAACCGTAAGCCTACGGAAGTTTTTATAGGCATAAAATTCCAATGCGTATGCAAATTAATCATCCTATTAATTACCTGAAAAGGTATGCTAATCAACTGTATTGGCGTGATAAAACGCAAGATGTATGCATTACCTGGATATTTGGTACGATCGTTTAAAAAGTTATATTTACGTTGTTATTTGCAAGCCGAACTCGACTTGTATTTCTTACAATGGTGGCGCCAGTATTCCCGTCGGGGAATACTGACCATATTTGTCGGGGAAAAGCAAAATAAAAATATCGTATAGTTTCCCCTTGAAATAGGCAATAGACATAAAAATGGGCCAAAAACGGGGAAATAAGGTTTTTTTTGCTCATCAAAACCGAACCGGTAACCACGCCCACCCGGACCTCTCCCATTGTCTCCTGTCGGGGACCATGCCCCCCACCCGTCGGACATATCCTGGCGCCACCACTGGTTTCTTAGGAGACATTTCCAACAAGTATCATCATTATTATCAGAGAAAGGAAAATGGGAGTACCCCGCGAACCCCAAAACCACCCAGATCGCGAGCCTGGAAAAATCATATTTCATGAAATAAAAATAATATGTTCGCATCTTCAAACAACACTGTCAGTAAAATAAAACTTGGTTTACATTTGAACCAAAAAGTAGTTCAAATAAATGAAGCATATAGATGTGGATGTGAATATAGCAGAAGCACAAAAACATTGCCTTATCAAAATAAATTTATATGAATTAATACATGATTTCTATTAATGTTCATACCAAGATGAATAGCTGTTGTTAATCCGAATAATGAGGTATTAAGCTAAATAATGACATTTCTACAAACAGAGAAAACGCATATCACTCACTACTGTTAGATGTCAGGTCATATATGTGACCTTTTTGAGTAACGTAGGCTCCGTTCCAGCGTACTGGTTCTGATATTGTAGAGCCGACTGGACTAGGAGGGCGACCTATGTAACGGAACACAAAATGCACGCTGAAGAAATACACGATATTATCCAAAGCATTAGATTACATAAACGTAAATAAACATAATGAAGTTAGTCGTTAGTTGTTAAAAACTGTAATGTGAACAGAAAGATTGCTTTAATCATATGTAATATAGTATTATTTGTTAATTCCCAAAAGCTTTATAAAACCAAGCATTATGTATAACTGTAATTTATATACACATTTTGTGTATTTCCAAAAAAAATTAAAAAATACATGAAAGACAGATGGCAGAAAAAAAAATACAGCATGGAGTATTTTTGTGGGGGGGGGGGCTGATATGCCTACTTAGATTTTAAAATTACAAACTAATATATTTTAATATGGGATAAGACAGTGATAAACAATATGAAATGAGTGCGGTTAGCAAGGAGACAAATTGGCATAATATGGAGGCACTACTGTAGGCCTTTTTTGGATAACAAATCTGTAAAACTGGGTTTACAATGGATATAAAGTCTTAAAGTTACACTCTCTAATTTTATCAACAATCCTTAACAATTTTCATAATTTTTCTTTTGTAAATTGTACAAAATTTTCTGATACGCCCATAATAATTAGTACTTTTTGCGAAACCGTAAACCACCATTTTAATATTAGGCCCCTTAAAGGTAGATAGTATGCGGTTAATATCCTACACAGTATAAGGCCTTGTAACCTTAGAAAGTAATAAATTAAAATTTCATCATCGTATTTACCATGGAAAGAACGTGGATTTCATTGCATTGGAAAAAAACTGCAAACTGCATAAAAAATTGGAGTTCAGATTTACTATTTCTCATCAAAAATTGACAGTATTCCAAAAACATGGAAAGCGCCACCAACAAAGGTATTGAATAATGATACCGTATTAGGATTCAGTATTAACGAAATAATATCAGGCAGAGATCTGTGATTTGCATATGGTAGGTTTTAAATAACAACCTGGATATCTCGGGCTTTATTACGATTTCGAACTGCATAGTAATGAATGTTCATGTCAAATATTTACAGTAGTCGAAAACTTTGAAGGCGCCACCAATTGCCAAACAATATTAATAGTGGGCAGTAAATTATAACCTAAAAAATGGACACATGGAAAAAAAAAGACGCAAACGCGCTTTCTCATAAGAATTTTGCTATGGACTTATATACGACATACGGTAGTATTGGAAGTTTGCCAAATGCAGTAAAATTGATTGCAATAAACCCAATATAAACCTCAATATTGAGATTACAGCAACATTCAGGGACAGGTAGACTTTAGATAAGGTGGGGCGTTAGACAGTCAACGATGTTTGGTGGGGGTTTGGACCATGCTCACGGGAAATGTTAAGAGATGTCCGGAAATGGCCTCAGGGGCGTGTTAAGGGATCAATTCTTGTCTTATGATTGTTGAATATTTTTGTTTTAACACATTTTTTTAACATTGATATATTTCACTTTCTGAAAGTCCAATCAGATCCCCTGTAAATCCACCCCTGATCCCAAATAATACCTTGCATTAAAAGTTACATATTTATATTATATTGCCAACACGGTGTTCTTACCAAAACATTTAAATTTAATTTAAAAAAAAATGGTGATTGTATTTAGTTTGTTTGTAATCTTAATTTTAATAATTTATATAATACTGTTGACTTTTGAGGGATACTCAAAAATATTGTATGACCTGTGGCGAACTATTTAACGACTCCAGTTTAGTATTTTTCCACAACGAGTACAATATTTTTCGGTATCCTCCAAAATTAGAATTCTATTCAAACTTAACTGAAAATGTTCATCTGGTTTGAAGATACAATAATTCTAAATTCTATTGGTTTGTCCAAAAGTTAAATTTAGAATTATACTATTCAAACTCTCAAAAATAAGCTATAACACGTTTGTCTTCATGAGTTAAATGACTACTTTAATGTAGGCCTATGTATATTTTAAATTATATTTTTATGTGTAGGTTTAATGCAATTTAATTCTTAGTAAACATTTTTGTTGTCAGGTCGATGTTATAACAAGAGTTTTTTTTAACTAGGCACCCACTATTTTAAAATAGATTATGGGTAAATTTAAGTGCATACTGAACTGTCCTCAGCTCATAAAATTAAAGTGTTCAATATCTATTCAAAGCTGTTCAACACTATACTTCTAAACCGGTAAAAACTACATAACTTAATAATAAATAAAAATAAACTTTTCAAAAAAATTATGTTTTGGATAGATGTGTTCGTTCATTTACTTGTGTTAGAGGTTATAGATTTGTAGATAAAAGAATAGAGAGATCTACACAAGAAAATGCAAATTGAAACAAAAAAATGCATATAAAATTGCAGCAGCTCGTGGCAAAAAAGCAAGGATTTAAAATGAGCTAGCTAAACTTAAGAGCCAATGCTATTTATTTGCGACATATATCATGATGGATGTTGTGACCCGTAGCGCTAGATACAATGAACTACGGAAATACTTACAAATTCATTAGTTTGACAGACTAATAGTCTGCACAATTTAACAATAAACTACAATTTATTAGAAGACATAGATTGGTGTTTCTATTGCGTAAAAAACATGGATTGCATGGGAAGGACATATGATGTCATTTTCCAATTCCATGTTTTTAAATCAATGTAGTCTTATTAATTCGAAAACGAAAAATCAATTTAATAAATTTTAAATGGGATAGTCATTTTAATAATTTAAATCGTCATTGACATTCTTAAGTTAAGCTTAGAAAAATGCATGTGGCTAGGTATGAAAGGCAAACAAGGTACATATCATTATGAAACAAACAACATCTAAGCGCACACTGAATGAACCTGCAGAGACAATGAACGCACTGCACAAATAATAAACGAACTCGCAGTCAATGACCATTCGTCAAATAGTCAAATCGAATTACTTCATTCATTGACTGAGTGATGTTGTTCATATGGTGTGCGAGTGCGTTTTCATTCACCAATGAATTTTGACTCTTTTCGCCTTTCATAGTGGTAACCATTTACTAGGTCTACTGTACGTGATGGCGTGCACTACAAACAAGCAATGAAGAACGCATGCGTCATGCACTGTGACCTATCAATCTCATGCATACCTTCTACTTCGAAGCCTGATATCCAAGTCAAGACTGTTAGTTATCAGGAAAGAATAGATAGTCAAAAATACTTTCAAACAAACAAGACATAACCAAACACTGTGAATCAAAATGTAGAAATAATTTTATCACATGACAAATGAAGCAACATATACAAAATCTCGAGATTACTGATAATTACAAAAGCCTAAAGAGAACCATCTTGGAATCATAATACTCGGAAGATCACGGTAGGGTTCCGTATTGTTACTGATTTGCTTCTTTGAAGATACAATATTTTGGAAGATTGATAGATGTTCATTATTATCGAAATATTATAATAACGAAGTGTTATTGGTTATTACACATTACTGTAATACGTGCTATATTTGTCATGTTGGAAAACCTGCTATGCATTTTTAGTCAGACTGATAGCAACAAAATGCAAATTACGCTATTGGATAATAATACCACTTGTAACAAAACATTACTTTCAAATTCTGGCAATTTAGTTCAATGACGATATCAATGTTGATTTTGGTTGTGCATATTTCTACTACTTTTGTTGTGCATATTTCTACTACTTGTAGGCCTATAATTTTTATTTTAATAGCAAATTTGACTCAACAAACAAAAATTATTATATTTCATCATGTGATGTACTGTACAATACTAATATTTTGAATGATTTAATCTAATCTAATGATATGTGAATTTATGGCGATAAATATGAATATGCAAAAATATGTTCATTAATATTCTATGTGCGATCTATCAGTCACTCTAATTCAAATAAAAGTTGTTAATCCTACAAAAAACAAAAAGCTACGCATGCGCACGGTAAGCACGTACAATTCACCACTATATCAATTTAAAATGCATTTTTTGTTGATTAATAATACATACTTTTTAAAATGTATTGTTATCGCCTCAAAAATAGAATTATGTAATACTGAAATATCACCCTAGATAGGCTGATAACGTATGTATCTTGAACTAGCTGTATAATACAGACCCTGTAGGAAACACTTGCTAATATTATGCATACCTTTACTTGTCATTTTGGTAAGGAGGAAAATAGAACCTAAACAAATGTACTGATAAAAACAAAATGATAACCAAATTCATTTGAACATTATCCTGAATTAAATAATTAAAATGATTTGCACTAAACCTACCGTAACCAGACGAGAAGGCGTCATCTTCTGATTCTGTGAATGAATTAGAAAATTTGCCGCCAAAACCACTGGAATGACTCTGATGCATGGAATGTCGTTTACCAGTGCATTGTTTCACAACCTTCGAGTTAGACTGTACCTGTTATAAGATCATTAAGAAAATAAAATTAAAGAAAATGGGTGAGTATTTTTTTTCATTTACAGGCATTTACAGGATGCTTTTGTTTGTGGGAAAGGATCCGAAACCTCGGGATTTGAAGGTAAGTATATTAGCCACCAAGCCTTATAGCTGAAACAGAAAATTGCTTCTTCGTGTTACAAAGCGTTTTGGGAAAGAATTTCCTGCCATACTGGCTGATTAATATGCATCATTTTAGCAACTCTCCTTCGATACATTACCTTTGAATTGAGTGTTAATTGGGTAAAAGATTGGGGTGTGGCTTCATTAGTCCAACGAGCCCTCAATATAGTCACGTTAGGCTCTAGACCATATAGTGTGCTGTTCCACACCTTCTGTAAACATTTCACTGTCTTCATTGGTCAGTAGGCTATTATTTTCCAAGTGTCCTTCAATTCGCTCCAGGTTAATGAGGTATTGATAGGTCAAACCGCTGGTAGAGCGATTCTCTAGCATTTTTGGCCTACTGTTGTTTAATACCCACAATGACAAATTATTGTGACGTCCTCTGAGACGGCCAATTATTGTCATTATATGAAGTGTTTGCTTAGAAAACTATTGTGTTATCTAATGAACCTTACTAAAAGATTCGCTAGACGATATTTCATACCTGTACTAAGCATGGCAGAGGTTCATCAGTCTCCTGATCAACGGATATGAAGGCCGTGTGCTTTGAGATGACGTTGGCTGATTGACTTACATCAACAACTCTCGTGTGAAGTTTGAATGCTTCATCGCTTGGCATATCACTTAAACTTGTTCTAGATACTTTTAAAACAAAACAAATACTCATAAATTACATTCCAGTTTCTAACTTAAATTGTAATACGACAGTATTTAAAATGATTTCTGTGCTGATAGCAGCCTCAGATTTTACAGTAATTTTACTTGAATATGTGGTTTAACCAGATTCTAAATTTTCCAAACTAATATTTTACAAACAAGTGAAGTAGAGCAAAATAATAGTTGTAAAGGACTTATATTGTATGCA
>JAOTQE010120661.1:0-12641 GCA_025631205.1 Nesometra sesokonis
TTGTGAACGGGAATGCAATAACTACCTTAGAAATATAATATTTTGCATAATTTGCGCCTTTTACTGGTAGAGCTTGGCAGGGCTTGGTAGGGCTTGGTAATTAGTAGGACCCTTACCCTAGGCTAGGCCTGCCTAGGGTAGGCCAGCAGGCCCAAGGCAAAGAAGGCGGACGCCCGGAGAGAGATGGGTGACAGACGATCGGGCCCACATAGAGACGATCGGGCTCATGATGGTATATAGGCCTAGGCCTGATCGATTGGGACCAACTCGACGATTAGTAAAACGCCGTGGTTAAATATTCTGACACCAGAACCCAACCGAGTCCCAGTGTCGGAGCTCCCAGC
Source organism: Nesometra sesokonis (assembly GCA_025631205.1). Taxonomy (NCBI): domain Eukaryota; kingdom Metazoa; phylum Echinodermata; class Crinoidea; order Comatulida; family Antedonidae; genus Nesometra; species Nesometra sesokonis. The sequence goes on from JAOTQE010120661.1 coordinate 345, forward strand.
AGGTCTCCAGGATTGTCCTGGAGTCTCCAGGAATTTTGGATCATCTCTCGGGCTCCCGGAATTTTGAATCACCTTCTTGACAAACATTTCAATGTTACATGGTGTCCCACCATTTTTTCAAGGGCTTACCTCCATCAGTGAACTCTAGTCCCTAGGCCTACTGTAATTAAACGCTAGGCCTAGGCCTAATTTTATATCCGAGATTCTCAAGGCATCATTCACAGTCTAAAAATGAAAACCTTTATAATACAGATTTGTGGCAAGTCTGAATCATACCATGATTCATTCATTTTCCATTTAGTATTAGGCCTAGCCCTCAAAGAATACTCAAAAACAAAATATAATTCCATTATAAAAAAGCAAATTATTAATTACTACCTGACTTGTACTAGGCCTAAAAGGAAAACAAAAATTCTGTAGCCTAAATTCAAGATTACTTTTTTATATCTTTCCTTTGGCAATACACAAAAACATAAAACACAAAATATAAAGGCCATAGGCTAGGCACTTCAGCCCTTTCATGTGGTTCATCAAAGTATAAAAGCTAACATTTGAAAGAGTTTTCAAATTATTTAAAATTAGCAAAGATTAAACTAACTTAGGCCTACAGGGTTAATTAAAACAGGTTTGTTTTACCTTGATATTTCCAAAAGAGATACTGTATGGATTATGCTAGGCTTGTATGTACAGTCAAACCTTAGCTATGTTGACTTTGCCTGGACCTACGTCAAATTTATTTCAATGTGTTTTCCATTCATTTACAAACTCAATTTTAATTATTGTGCAAAGATGTAAAATTTTTATTGGAATTGAGTTTTGTTATTTGTTACAAAATGTTCTATTAGTACAAGCATCATATTCCTATCAATTTTGGTTTTAACTATTAATATATATTTTTAAGATCAACCATGCCTAGAGCTACAACTGGAAGAAAGAAGGTGCAAAAGCAGGAACCTACTGAAGAAAATTTTGACTTTGATGACGGAGAACAAAACAATCAGGATGCAAACTCTGGTAAAGTAAATTGATTAAACTGACCACAATTGGTTGAGTGACCCGATAAAACCTTTGACTCGTAACATTAAATAAAATGTATGCTTGGCTCAAATTCCTCTTCATGACGACTATACAAAACATTATTTTTTCCTCTAACTTTTTAGACCATTTTATTAAAAATTAACATTTTGTTGATGATAATCAAACTGGTAATTCATTGCTATCATTGTTTCTATTTATGTCTCTATGCCCAGGGGCATATTTAAAATTGTGGAGGAGGGATGTTGCTCGTGAGTTTTGCCTCTATATATTTTGCATAAAAAGGTTGTTTATTTGGAGTATTTTGCTCTGATTTTCCACTTGGGATCCTTAATTAGCTACCATACTGATGTATTAAAGCATTAAAACTAACTAAAAATATCTTTCAGATTGATTTTAGTAGGGAATGGAGCTTAAGGCTTTTCAGCCCCTTCCCAAATTTTGCCCCTGATGGTTGTCATCAGCATTTCATAATCACTAATTTCTAGCATCTTGATCAACATGGTCATCGTCGTTCGTCATTATTGTAAAAATTTCCACTACCAATACCACCATTATCATCAAATTATCATCATAATCTTCAAGAATATAAGTTACATTGTTACAATTTCATTGTAATCTTCATATTATATCACACAGGAACCAGGGGCACTTTGAGAGTGCACACCTCTTACCAGATCATAATTCTCCTCTGTATAAATATCCCAATGAAATAAAAAAATATATATGGTATAAATAATTTTAATATAATTAATTCACAGTAATAAAAAAAAAACATTGTGAAAGCCATGAACAACCAATGGTATAAATACTTAAAATACAAATAGTATGGAATTAAAATGTAAAAAAAAATAAAACAACAAGGGGTTCGAACTTGCCCCTTAAAAATTCAGTCCTCCAAGCATTTGGCCAATGGACATTGTGCTTGATTTTGGCATGTTTCTTATAGAAAATCTGCATTTTAGACCGATATACAATCAAATTAGTTTTTGTCTAGTTTTCGTCTATATATATAAAATGTAATCAGCTCAAGTTCCCAAGTCAGGGATCATTGTGACCAAGTTTAAAGAGATCTCTGAGGAAATCTGGCTTTGTAGGCTGTTCACAGACACAAATACACACACAAATACCAAGAAATAAATAACACGGATGAATATCTAACCTTGCCAACTCTGTTGGAGGTACCCTTTCATGATTTCAGATGTGGTCAAAGCATATTCAGATGACTTTTTCATTTACACACCCCTCAGTCTGGAAGGTGTTTGTCAATGAGAATGTATGTGAATGAGAAGGTTAATGAAAACTGATAAAAAAGGCTTGCAAAACACATATTTGTATTTATTTTGTTATCTTGGTAGTTGTAATGTTCTGTTTGAATAAACTATGCAAAAGCAAAAAGAAATTAACATTGATAAAGTCGACTGTAATCAGAAGAGCTACTTGTGAAGTTTCAAAATTGTTAAAATTGTTATATGCCTTGACCTTTGTAATGTACATGTTCAGTTGATACTGTGAAAGGGCTTATTGATGAATAACATGAACATTTTCTTATGCAGAATTTGAGGAGCTAGTTGTAAGTAGAAAGGCAAATAAAAGACCATATGCTGATGATGCTGATGATAGTGCAGACCCTCCATATGAGTGAGTATTTAAAAACATTGATTTTCTAATTTTGCCTTACTAGTTTTTTCAGTCCATCCTTAAATAATAGTTTGTTCAAAGTTTAGGAATCGGTTGGAAAATAATAAAACTTATAATATTGAAGAGATGATGATGATTTTTTAAAATAAATACATTATACACCAGGGGCAGCAGAAACAGTAATGTAGTAATGTAGTTTGATTTATATAGTAGAGTCTCAAGGCGCTGTGACCAGATGTTACACACTCATATGACTTTCTACGCCCTAGGATCACGTCATGTCCTGCTGCCCGATACAGGCGCTCATTCAGGGGATGAATTGACCAATACACCGGAGTAACCCCCTACTCGTCTCGTGAGATGTACTGGGTTCTTTATAGTGCACACGAGCCGTATGTGTACACTGGGCATACTGGTTTATAGTCCTTATCCGAGAAGACTTGTTCCACCACCAGAACCATGGTGCAAGCTTGTCTCGAACCCATGCTGTTGTTATTGCTATGGCTCACGGTTCCCCTGCCTTAGCCACTCGGCCATACAATTCACAGTATGTCAGGTACAGCGGCTGCCATACCAATATTTGGCAGTGGTAGTCCAGGAAGTCAGGAATTTGAGACTCACATTTGCTAGTTGATTTTGTACCTTAGCATTGCACTTTACTCACATTGCTTCAGTCTAGCCAGCTGTACCTGCAAATTGCTGGAGAGTAACATTCAACTTGCACTTGTAACTTAACTCCTCACCATTTGATTGACCCTTAATATGGGTTATAATGTCTCCTTGTGGAGTGTTTTTGAATAAGGAGATCGTTGGGGGCAGTTGCCGCAGCAGTTGTGGTTCAGAATTCCAATTTTGATAATAATGAAACACGGATGCAATATTAACTTCATGAAAGACAGCAAAAAAAGTATTCAAGAAAACAATTATTCTTATGCTAGAGAATCTGTGAATAAGCTCAAACCCTATGTGCAGTAAAGCTCGGAGGATTTAATTTACTGGATAAGGGCGTCCCATAGGAGTGCACCTATTGTATGTTTCGTCATCACATAAAATTGTTATAGGATTGTTACCATTGTGCATTTAAACTTGTCTAAGTTGAATCTAAAGTGGCATCTGCCATGAAAAATAAAATCAAATTCAGTTCAAATTTATTTGACTGAGGTAAAGTTGCCTTACACAAGTTTGACTGTTTTCTTTGTTAAACACTTTTGTTTTCTTCTACAGAGTTTTCACTTAATAGAATTCAAACTAACTTTTCCTAACAGTGTTGTTTCTAACGATGATGTTGTGTTTAAATTGTAAATTTGGTAAGTTTGATCTCTGTAATGTAGCTTTAATAGTTGTTCTCCATAATTAATTATAATTATAATGTCATGTTACAAGTTTCTAACATTTATGTTTGGGTTTAAATCACAGTTTACAGTTTATATCTGTAACTTAGTGTGGATAGTTGTTATATTTTTATTTTTCTAATATTGCCATGTTTCTTAACAATGATGTTTGAGGTTAAATCACTTGTATGTTTGCTCACAACTGTCACACACACAACATAAATAAAACCACATTAAAAATTAATAATAATTGAAAATTAATAAATTATAATCTGGCCTCTAGCAATAGTTCTAAACCAGCTAGACTTCAGCCTATGTAATGGCCACATCACTTACATAGTGTACAACTTTTCTCACCATGAAAACATTAAGAAAAATATTACTTAAGAGAGAAGACAATATTATAAATAAGTTACCATATTATTTTTTCAATCACAATTGTATAAACATTTGTTTAGTTCCTCTTGCATTTCGGCTAGATCTCACTTAAAAAATTAATTCTTGGCAAGACTGTAGACCGCCAAATTTTTTATAACCCAGCATGTAAATATCCCAGAAATGGTAATGACATATAATAATATTAAGGTTTTCCAATATTTTCCTGGTGTACTTGAACCAAACTTCAAAAGAATCCTGAAATGTTTGAATACAAATATTCTTACATGACTAAAAAAAAAATTATGTACTAACATTTCATTGCCCCGTGAACAATTTTTTTCATTCCTGTTGCTGGTATGTGTGTGTGTCTGTGAGCAACTTGCAGTTGCCAGTGTTCATTAGAAACTTGTGGAGGTGATTTCATTGATGATTGTGATGGAAAAGATACAAATCGTTTATAAAAGGCCACGTTGGGCATTAAATCTTAAACAGTAACAGTAATTGAGGGCATTGTTTTAGGTAAATTATGTGCCATCACATTTGATTTAATGAAAACATTACACAAGTCCTAACTTTATGATATGGTGCATGAATAAACAGTTATATTTGTAAAAATATTATTAAAATAAAGCCAGTTCAAACTCAAATACTACTAATGCAATGTTGAAAGTGATTTAGGACCATTTAATGCCCCAAGTAGAATTTCATTTTTAAGACTGCTAACTGCTAAAACTGCGGTATAGCAATGGTCTATAATTAAAGACCGTTCGTTATGTCTCAATTATAGATGGTAAAACTGTTTAAAGACAGCTTATAGCAATCCGCCCCTGGACTCTTACAATGTGCCCTACTCTAAAAATTGTGGCATTATTATATTGAGTTCAATTTTTTAATTCTAATTTTATTTCAGCAATGAAGTTCAAAACATGATACAGAGTTTTGGGGGTAAGTATATTCTGATGACTTGAAATTCCAAATGCAGTAATTTTAAATTGAGTAATAAAATTTTAAAGATGGTTATTTTTAACAAAACGATACTAAATGATGGAACAGAGACAAAGACTGTAATAAACACATTACACAAGAAACATGATAAAACAAAACAAATGTGGTTTTATTTAATTTACAAATAAGGATTACTGAAAGAGAAAACTTTTTTTGGATGGGGAACAGTCTGTACAAGCTTACATCTTTGTTATACTGTATAAAGCAGTTGAAATTCTTAACAGCAATATACTGTACTGTACTTATTAGTTCATGGTTAAAATTTGACATTGCTTGGATTTTTAAAACAATTTCGCAAATAAAACGTTTCAGACAAATGGACTGAAAACAGTGCATCAAAATTTTTGTAGTGCGATTATAGTTAAGGACAGTTTTTGATTTATTAAATGGCAGCTTACCTTAAAAATGTATTGTCACCTGAAAAATGACAAAAAAAATTGATTTTCAAATAACTTGCTTATTTCAAAGAAATAGACATATTATGATCATTCCATTCAATATTAGAATATCAAAAATATTTACCCCTAATTTTGCAACATTATAATGCCACAAATGATCAAAAATCCATTAAAAGGCTGACAGCCTCTATAATTTTGGTCATTTTTCTTATCTTATTTAACAATTTGTAAATACACTAATTTCAATCCTACTTTGATGTTACTGTAATTTGAGCAAGTTAATCTAAAAATTAATGGGTATGAATTTTTGGTCATTTTCTAGTGACAATGCATTTCTAACTGACAATCTCATGTGACAGAAAATTAAAACGTTATTTAATTACAGCTGATCTGCGCAAGTCAATCTGTGGCAAGAGGAAAAGATTGGAAACATTCACCCAACAATCAATGAAAGCTGCCAATAGCAAAGTGGAGAAAATGTGGAAGACACAACAGTCCCAAAGGTGAGAAGCTTAATGTTGGATAAACTTCCTCACTCATGTATTTAAACGTATTAATATGTAGAGTTAAATATCTTGTTGTTTTACTAATTGTGGTATCTTCTCTATTTATTGTTTTGATTTTAAATTAACATTCGTTGTAAGTGTGACATAAAACATTTGAGGTCAACATGTGGCAGAGTTCAGCCAAAGGAGGCATAAGTTGATAAATTGAAAATTGAGTTACATTTGATTTATTAAACTACACATTATTTTCTTTGACATGGAATAAAACTCAATTTCATATGATATTTCCTTGGGAAGTTACGAACAGTCAAATTTCAAATATTTAGAATGTAAGCTATGCATTTGAAAATTGCTTATTAGTATATGGATCTTGATGCAGAAATATGTTTAAATTAAAAAAAGTCATGGTTTTGGGCTTCTCAGAGTAAGTGTTGGACATCTACAACGATACCATGATGAAGGTCTGCAAAGCCATATTCTTGTTATGCCTACGGTTACATATAATCTTCAAAAGTCTTGAGAAATGTCATCAGCGTTTTCTGTGGCATATACTCAATATCAAGTGCTAAGACAGACAGGTTATCACCAATGTCTTGGAGAGGATCTACATCACAAACAAATGATCATAAAGCACCAACTTTGATTGGCTGGTCACATTGTCCATTTGTATGCCTCCAGACCACCCAAGAAGGTCTTTTATGGAAATTAACCATCTGGAAGTAAAACTTAGGTTGTCAAAGGAAGCATTTGAAAGACACCCTGAAGTACAACCTAAAACAATGTGCCATCAAGATTTGGTTTAGAAAGCATGATGTAGTTTTTTTTTTGTCTTTTGTGGGGCTTCCACCCACTTTTATTTCATTTTTTTCTGATTTTCATATTTTCTTAATTTTTGACATGACGTCAAAGAATTAAAATGTACAAGTTCCAGTACCTACTTTCTAAAGCCTGATGCTGTTACTCGTAAGAATAAAATAAAATAAAATGGGTCAGTCCATAGCGGCTGACTGTCCTCATTTGATCTCACAGGATCTGTTTCATTGATTATAAATACATTCTACCTAGTATTGTAAACAATCATATAAAATCATAATGTAATATCAATTAGTAGTGTAGCGTACACATTATTAAAATTGGAATATCATATTTTGCATCGAGTTTTTTTTCGTCATAATTATGAAATGAAATACAAATACTAATTTGAAACACAAGCGCCTTGCTGGATGTTGGAATAAAACTTGAGTCAAACGTATTTTTGATAAAACGTTTAGTTGGTCCCGTGTACAACATAGAGAGCAGTGCACTCTTCAGAAAAGAGTAGGAATTGTCTCCATGTGTATTGCAGAATCACCAAAAAAAAAAAAACACTTAAAATCGTCACAAAAAGGTTACAAAGATCATAAAAAAGTGAAAATTTGGCCGGTTTTCTAAAAGTAATCAGCAAAATCATTATTTGAGTTACTTTTAATATTTTCAGCGTCTGTACATGTTAAAAAAGATATTACGGTACTAATTGTTATAATATTCATTTCTAGATCCGTTCATGCATGCAAACCATATTACCAACTGAAATGTACCGTTAATCTAGGAGTTGATATAGTACACCCAAGTAGTAGTATACTATCCCGAACTGAGCATACTACCACGCATAAATTGGTTGAGCAATATTTAAAAATGTTTTTAGGCTTGTTTTCTAGAAGGAAAATTTCTTAATATATATAGTTCATATTCTATTCTAATAACAAATTATTATATTACTTAGGAAATCACAAATTAAAAAAAAAACCGTGAAAAAATGACTTCTAAAATATCTGCAAAATAATAGATTCATATTTTTATTAGTGTAGAAAGATTCACAAAGGTGATTGTTTTGATGTGCATTATAGGCCATTTAATGCCCGACACATATTGAATTATTTTTTTTAAGAATAGATAGGCCTAACTAAAACAACACAATTTTATCCCAAACCATACAATATGTTGATTAAATTGTAAGTTATTATTAAAACCGATAACCCTTATCCTAAAATCGATATCTACTAAACTAACGGTAATTGTCAACATTATTAATTAATAATACATTCTCAAATTGTTCATATTAACGTCATTATTCCATGTGAAAAAAAAATATTAAATTCCATAAAATACATGTACACATTCAGATTTGAATGTTAAAATTTATAGTTTGATATACAAAAATGATTTTGTTTTACTAAAGGTCAGTGACCCTTTGATCCCCTGTCATTTTGGATGGATTTGTTTTTATTAATTTTTTTAGATTAAGTAATATGTGTAATACAATTTAATACCAGAATCTTACAAATATGTTTTCTAAAACTAAAGTTACCGGTATGTGCAAATATATCTTACCCCTACCCCAAAACATATGGGCTACGTTATAAAACATACATTTTTTTACCAATAAGCTGTATAATTGAGATTTCTATCATAAATTTCTGAAAAGTAGAAAAATTGGCGTTTCAAAAGTATCCGTTAGCATTATGGACTATACCCAATGCATAACTAACTGGTTCAGTGCACTATCAACTTCTAGATTAACGGTACATTTCAATTCGTATTACGGAATGTCTCCATGCACGGAAGGATCTAAAATGAATAGGCTATCAAATCAATCAGTAACATCTGTTCTGGTATTTACATACATTAAAAATATAAAAAGTAAATAAAATAATAATTTTGCTGATTAGTTTTAGAAAAACGATCAAACTGTAATTTTTTTACGATTTTCGTAACCTTTTTACCTTTAAAAACTTGTTAATTGAATGAATTTAGAGAATTCGATACAAATATGTTAATGTGTATTTTGTTGTTCTTTGATTTGTATTTTAACGGCGATTTAAGTTTCCTCTAACACAAAATAATAATAAATGTGAAGAACAACCATTTTATAAGCTCCTGCTCTCTACCCCCCCCCCCCCTATCACTCTTCAGAAAGAAAGTAGGACACTCCACCGGTGTAGGGCATGCCTTTAATCACAGCCCCGCCACACCAGACGGATCCTATTGGAAATACGTCTTCGTACTTAAAAGTCTTTCTTTCACAGTCAAAAATTTCAATCCAGTAGTTTTGACTTGTTTTTTTACTATTTAATGTGTTTTCTTTTTTTTTTTGTATTTAGGTATTTCTTTATATGCAGAAGACGGCTTTACCATCGTTTCTTTACTTGGAGTAACACAATTTTAATGGCAATTTCAATATGGTTGCTGGCAATCGTTGTTGATTTTGCTAATATTTTTGGATGGGGAGGACATAGTTTACACTTAAAACACTACGGATGCACCTATGATCAGAGGTCCCATTACAGCAGTCTTATATTTCAAGCTATTATAGGTTTCACGATACCAACTCTCGGTATAATCGGGGCCTACTCTGGAATCTACTTGCAGGTTCGTTCTAGTACGCGTGAGCTAATGGATGTTGCAGACAGTGAAAGACGAGATTCAAAAAAGTTACCCAGAAATCGACCCAAGGACTGTGAAATATTAAAAACTGTTCTGTTTATATTTATCATATTCCTCGTATGTTGGATGCCGTTTATGAGTCTAGTTATGTTCGACCCACAAATGAATCGCCACAGATATATCTACATGTATTTTATTATATTGGCTGATTTAAATAGTTGCATTAATGGTATTATTTATGGAGTTATGAATAAACGGTTCCGGTTAGCGTATACCTATATCATTACGTGTGGACGATCTGATACGAAGCATCATGTAAAACTAAAACCATTCTCCACAACTACGGCTTATTCTGTGAAAGCTACATCACATATTAATGGTCAGCATGTTAATGGTAACAGCATCAGCAAGAAATTAAGAGACGCTTTAGTGGATAAAAAACAGTCAATGTCATAGGATATCCGGGTTAAAAATGCAAGGCGAATATTCGCTATTTGTCATTATTTGTCTTATTATTTAGATTTACCAATAGCAGCAACAATATTTGGAGTTATGATTTTCTACAAAGTTTCTCGGAATTTTCAAAAAATAAATGAATCTGGATGTGTTCATAAGTTGCTATTCACCACCATTATCATAGAGCAAATTTACCTTATGACGTTTTTAGTTCGGTGGTTTGGTTTACCCTGTAACGTTTGACTTTTTGGGTTTTCTAGACACCATTGAAGACTAACTCTTGGAATTGACGACATTTGACTTTCGATAATTTTGGACGTCTGACGTTTTGACGTTCGCGACTTCAGATAATTTTTGGAGACGATTGGTGCTTGTTCTGTTACTGTACTTTTGGTGCATTTGGGACATTTGACCTCTAAATGTTTTGGAAGGAAGAAACATTGTTTGACTCTAGTGACTTCTGGAAGACTTGTTCTGTGACTCTTTTTGTTTGCGAAATTTAACTTTAACTTTAAATTTCTGACTTTCGTGACTTCTGAGAGAATTGTTTTGTGATTCTTGGTGTGTTTACAAAAGTTTATTTCTGAATGTTTTAGAACGTTTACAATTTGACGTTGGTGACTTCTGAAAGCTTTTTTCTGTGCCTTGTGTTTACGCACATATGACGTCTGTTTTTAGAACAATTAAAATGACCCTCTTTCATACTTTTTGTAGAGCCGACTCTGAACTGAATGACTTGACTGGTTACATTTCACAAGTTGCTCTATGTACGCGACATTGACTTCTTTCTCCGTATCTAGGGCAAGTATGAGATGTCAGCAATGTTGTCAGCAAAGCTATTCGTAATTTTGTATTTTATTTTCTTTTTTAATGTTTGATATTTCTTGCTCTATTAATACCAACCCTGACAAACGCTGACTGTTGACGTTTAAAATGTCTTGTAATCGAGCGATGACGAGTGACCAGCGTTATTGACTTATTTTAACTCCCTGTATACGCTTTGCAATGTTCTAAGACTTCGATTTGTTGAAACTTCAGATTAAATAGAGCTATATATATTGTTAAATTAAAATACATGATTCAATTCATTCTTTTACCGATATATATATTTTATAAATAAGGATAATTTTTACAGTAATTTGTATACAGTATCACATTTGATAAATACGTGAACATAAAATAGAGAAATATATTATGATTTACTCTGAATGTATATATTGCACATAGTCGTACTGAATGCTAATATTAATGTCGGTTGTTATATGTGCAGGCGCATAGACCACAATCGATAAATAGCGTTGAGTATGCATACATTTTATTATGTAACTTTTAATTAAAAAGTTTAATCATCGTAAATAAATTGATATAAAAGAATTATGTTGTTTAATGTCAATGCACTGTTAACTTTCAAGAACAGAATACAGACACACACTTTGGCATCCACTTCTGAGACATTTTATAATCTTACAGCTGTGATCAATTATTTGAATCTCATGTACCAACTCATACTCCTGGTTGAGGAGACGCAACATGAATAAACTGTCTTCAACAACACAATCAACCATAAAGCATGAGTTTCAAAGAGCCCATTAATGGAAGCGACAACTACTTCCACAATATATGGCAATGAAATGCATTATAATCATCAAATTGCTGTTCAGCCAATTGTTTTTAATGTGTTGATTTTTGTTTAAAATATCACAATATCATCAAAGTATAGCTCTGTATTGTTTTCCTTTTTGTAATCAGCGTATTTCTTATTTTGTAAATTATCAGTGATTGTTAATTAAGGAGCTGTCAATACAATAAGCCAGGTTTACTAATGGACTCCATGACTTCACTATTAATAAACATGATGAGAGTCGTCCTCATGGAATACAGAAAGATAATTAATATTGGAATAGATGTAATGAATCTATAAATATGATAATAACAAATAGAACGAGTGACGTCAGGTCCGTACGATATGTAGCCTACCTTTCGTTGATTTACTTAATGAATGGTCAACTATATCAATTTTATTTAGTAAATAAGGGATGCGCGCATGAAACACCTCAAAACGCGACAAATTTGGCCAAAATCGTCATGTTTTCAGCACGTTTTTCGTAATTTCTCCACTGTTAT
>JAOTQE010120672.1:0-12641 GCA_025631205.1 Nesometra sesokonis
CTGTTACTGTAGGATGAGAACTATGTCATGCTTTCTAAACCAAGTCTCATTATGAGGCTTAGGGAGTGGTGCTGTTAATGTATGTGGAAGAACCATAGGGAGTGGCGCTTCTCTAGGATGAAATTATGTCATGCTTTCTTAACCAAGACTCATTATGAGGCTTAGGAAGTGACATTGTTTAATGTCCTGAGACAGGGCCCAGGGCGTGGCTAGATTCGAGCCCAGGACTTTGGAAGTGGAAGGCAAGCCTTTATGTTTTTATTACTTAATTTTCAGGGCTTTGCATATAGCCTCAGCAAGTGGGTTAGTGTCAGTAGTACAGGAGCTAATATCCAAAGGAGCTAGTTTACTGGCAGTTGATAATAGAGGTAAGATGCTTTATAATTTATTTTTTTATTTATTTCACAACCATCCAACAGCCAAAGGATGTCTTAAAATTCATTTTAAGAGATATAAAAATACATTTTTACATTCATAAAGTACATTAAGACTATTAAAATATTGAAATGGACAAGTATAACAATAAAAAATTAAGTAATTAATAATTATGAATGAGTCCTACAAACAGGTGAGCATTAAAAAAAAATATATGGTATAGTGACTGATAATAATATAGCAATGTTGCTGTTTGCCAAAGGCTTTAAAAGCTTCACATTATCCCAAGTCATTTGAAAGCCTGTTCTTCTGTCGATCCATAAACTGCGGTGATTTGCATTAATTTGAAGTTGAACCTGTCTCAGCTTCAATGAGTTTCAACTAAATGCAACTTGCCGCAATTCAACAGGCGGAATGAACAGCTACAAATATCTCTGAAGTAATTCCATAATGTTTCACTAGTAATCAGAACATACAACATTTGTATCTTCTTGGCTCATTCATACTCCTTGGTAGAGAGGGACAACGTGGATAAAGTGTCTTTACTAAGAAAAAAAAACAATCAGCCAGTTTTAACTTAAATATTAGGTTATTTTTGTACTTGAACATTCTTGTTAAAATAATTCTGTATATAATGAATATGTAAATTTGTGCTTGTGGGTATAAAATATATTCAGTATTTATATTACATTTCATTTCATTGTACTTTTTTCTATATTATGTCATTTAGAGCCTTAAATTATCAGAATATAATTTTCTCAATACGTAAAAAACATCCTTGCTGAATAAATGTTATTTGAATTGAATTGAATGAACACATTCTGTTATCTTCTTGCAGGTTACACACCAGCATTAAGTTGCTTATCCAATTCCAAAGTAACTGAGCAACTTAAAAACAGTGAATTTGAGTTGCAAGTTCCAGATTAATGCATTGTGTTATCTTCTTGCAGGTTACACACCAGCTTTAAGTTGCTCAGCCAATTCCAAAGTAACTGAGCAACTTAAAAACAGTGAACTTGAGTTGCAAGTTCCAGATTAATGCATTCTGTTATCTTCTTACAGGTTACACACCAGCTTTAAGTTGCTCAGCCATTTCAAAAGTGGCTGAGCAACTTAAAAACAGTGAACTTGAGTTGCAAGTTCCAGATTAATGCATTCTTTTATCTTCTTACAGGCTACACACCAGCTTTAAGTTGCTCAGCCAATTCAAAAGTCGCTGATTGCTTAGCTATTATCCTGGCACAAATGATTCCATTCTCGCCAAACAGCACCGCGGCGAACTCTCGGATCACGATGGCGCTAACCGGTGAACTCGGACAGACTCGCATACTAGGTAGCCTTGATTTGACTGACGGAGATGGAAATCATAGTCGCACTGGTAGTAATGCAGATACCTCAGATTCGGAGACTTATTAAGTTTGCAGCGGGTGGGATGAAAGAAGCTATAGTTTTGCTAAATGAAATATATTGTGACTGTAAGGTAATGTGAGCCTGCAATGCCACTGAGGTGTTCAGATGTGGTCGTCTTGACCCTTGCTTGCAGTCATGTAACTAACTTACCTACACTTGAATCTCTCCTGTGCTTCCACCCTTGGTTCTGACAAAAATGTTTTATACATCGTTGCCAAAAGGCAAATGGCCATCAGAGACAGAAGGGTGCCCAAGATTTGTGGTCTCCAAAAACAGGTGGTAACACAAGTTAAATGATCTTTAAAAACATGTTGTCACACCAAGACAGGGAGGTGCCCTAAAACTTGTGTTTACCAAAAACAAAATAGGTGGTCGGTCCAAACCTGTGATCATCAAAGACATATGGTCACCCAAGACATGTTGCCAGTCAAGAAATGTGATCATCCAACACAGGTGGTCACCCTAGACATGTTATCAATCAGAACATGTAGTTAGTTGTCCAGGGAAGGTGGTTGCCCAAAGCATGTGGTCACTCAACACTTGTGGTTGATTGTAATGCATGGGTACACACAGAGGTTCAAGTGTAGGTATACTAAATGTATTCTGTGAATTCTGTATAGGATTAGCTAGGTAAAGAGCAGTTGCAATAGCTAATGCAAAACCAAATACTGAGTCAAATAGGAAATCTAATTAGTTTAATCAAATAATTGGTTAAAAAATAATATGTTATGCAGTAAATCTCTTTGTGCTTTCCACTATGTAGATTTCTTTTTGTTATTTATCTGACCAAATGTAGACCAAATCCTTCTTAGCTGATTTTGTGAGTTGAGAAAAGACTATGTAAACAAAAAAATGTATTACATTATTTTATTTTTTTATTCTTACACCATTAGACATTAAATTATATTAGTATTAATAATAATAATGATTATCAGTAAAGGTTTAGGGTTAAAATAAGTCCAATTAACCATCACCTTGGTAGGGTAAAGGTTGCCACACTCATTACTTGTTAAATATTTTAAAGAACATTCATTGTGAAGTAAAATACATTTTCAAATAAGCTTGGCTCTCGAATAAACACCTGTTTGAAATGAACTCTGCACCAAATGTAATTTCTTTTACAAATTATTACTACGGCATTCAAGTGTACAAGCTATCCTGTGGTTTTCTATTTGAGAAAACTGTATTTATGATTATTTACAGGAATTTTTCAGATAATCTGAAAGGTCCACTAATCAGCTTTAAGTAAGAAAGTATAATGCATACTCCAAGCAATGAGATACACTCCATCATGACAGAATTCAATATTTCGACATAAATTATGTCATTCACAAGAATTTGTCAGATTAGGTGTGGAAATACAAATTATTAGCAAGTGCTGCTCTGATGCTTTCAAAATTTGAACAAGCACCACCGTGCTTATTTCCAGATTTATGTTGAGGTAAAACTTGAAAACTGGTTACTTCTATCCAAAACCTATTCGTGCTATAGGTCTAGTACCTATTCAAATTCATTCATTGAATTCTAAACATTTAACTTTATTTTGAAACCTTGCATTAAAGTATTAAAATATCGCATGATGGATGGGGAAAAGGTAAATTATCCATTTTTTCAATAGAACTGTAAAGTGCTTCATGTAGTATAATATACTTTCATTTCTTTTGACTGACAGGGTTCGATTTTTGTTTTTGTTTTGACTAGTCCACTGGGCAATTTGACTTTACATTACACTAGCCCACAAGCAATTCAAATAGCCCATGTCTGTGGAAATATAATCTATAATGTGTAAAAGTGACTGCTTGACACTTGTATTCTAGGGACTAGTAAATATGAAAATTCGCTAGCCTGGTGCAGTTTTCACAAGCCATTGTATGCTGGGCTGTTAAAAAATTTAGCCCTGCTGGTCCACTAATTAATTTAACAATAATAATAATTTTAATATACTGTTTAAGTTTACTGTATTTAGCTGTTGGATTACATTTTTAATTCTTTAAATTTTCAGATGAAAATTACACTTTTTCATAAGTTTTCATCGTAGAATCAATTTTTACATTGCTTAATTTTAAAATTTGAATATTTTTCATATCTAATTTTATACAACTTTTGGTGTATATTTATATAAAAACAAATTAACAAGTACTAAAACAATTTAAATAACGTTTATAAGTAGTTGATTTCGATATGCTTGTGTTTATAATGTTGTTTTTTCAAAAATGTCTTCATAATTATAAAATAGCAATACGTCAATAATTAACTTATAGTTTTCAATACATTTTAGGATTCAAAGAATTGAGTTGTGTCCTTAAATAATTAAAACCAAATTATACACAACTTCTAAAACAATATCACTGAAGCTGTTCTTGTTAGAAATAAATTCTTGGCTCCAGGTCAGGTTTAAATAACTGTTGGGTTTAGGCACATAAGATTTTATTAGACCTATTTTTCCAAAAAGTACTTGCCCTCATTGTTTTATACTATTTAATGGATCATCAAAAACATCTTTATTATAATATTATTTGCATAAATCACTAGACGATCAAGCACGAACTTGGTGACTAGACCAAGAATACAAACCTAGTAAGCAACGGATTAATCTTCGTTGAAGATAGTGATTCGGTTTAATTCGTGAAAAGATAATCAAAAGGCACCAAATGCATTCCATAGCATGTGGATTGTCATACCTTTCTGATGTTTCTTACGACAAACCATACCAAAAACTTCAACCACTGGAGACGCACTTCATTAAACATTAGACTTTTCTCAGGTTGTACCACAGCAAGATAATTATCAGGGCCAGCGACAGTGCAAAATACTGTAAAAGGGTGCTAACATTACCAGCATTTATTGTTAATCGGTCACAGTGTTTCTAAACAGTTCTATTTCTATTTATCTCTAATTGATTAATCTAAAGACATTTTTGTAAAATCCTAGCTTTACCAATTGACTTGGTGTGCATATTTCATTCTTGAATACTGCCATGCTTGATTGAA
Organism: Nesometra sesokonis; assembly: GCA_025631205.1. NCBI lineage: Eukaryota > Metazoa > Echinodermata > Crinoidea > Comatulida > Antedonidae > Nesometra > Nesometra sesokonis. Next base: position 4,776 of record JAOTQE010120672.1, read on the forward strand.
TATCCTAAATAATAATATGGCTATTTTAAAATGACCAGTGGGTCATAATTTGACCTGCAATATTATATAACTTGACCTTCAATATTACATAACTTGACCTTCAATATTATATCCCCATGAACTATTTGAGTACTAGTGTATTAAAGCAGGGGTACTATTTGATTGAAGGTTTGCAAGGTGAAATTTCAATGTATAAAGATTGCGGTACATAGTGTGTAATTCTTTAAAGAATTGAACTACACATGTGGAGCCGCAAACTTTATCTTTTATTTATTAAGACACTATTTGTTTTATAGTCACGATAAAATGATATAATTCAGACATTTATTATTAATTATTAATACTATTAGTATTATTGGTGGACCAAACTGAATGAGAAGGTTTTATTTACTTTATTTGAAAATTATTTTGAAGAATATTACAAATATTTTGTGACGGTTGAATGTGATCACAATATGGGCTATTACTAATTATTTATTCAAAGGTCCCATAAAACCCTTTAAAAGGATGTATTAGTCATAATGACAAGTGGTGACGACTTATAGAATGTACTGACTTTAAATATATTTTCCCCAAGAAGATTAATTCTTTCAGCATTAAAAATTATTTTAGATATTGAAATGTTACTTTATTATAAATACTGAGAAATAGAATGTCATTTTTCCTGATTTTAGTATATATTGTTATTGGAGTGGCGCTGTAGCTTGGTGGTTAGCATGCTTGCCTTCCAATCCCGAGGTCCTGGGTTCGAATCTGGCTGTATACTAGGTTCTATCCTACGACCAAACAGCGCCACTCCCTTAGCCTTATAAGAAGACTTGGTTTAGAAAGCATGACGTAATTCTCATCCTAAGTGGAAAGAAACGTCACTGATGTATGTGACACATAAAATAAGAATTCTATTATTATTATTATTCCACTAGTAGACGACTGTATGCTGGTATGATTGGATGAACTAATTTGATTGTATAAAGTTATAGCGAGTGAAAGTGGTGATGTTATGTATGCTTCTACTAAATCTTGTATTATGTTGATTATATTCATTTTAGTTTCAATATAACTGATTACTTATTTGCTGTATTTAGTACTTTATATATTATTTGAATTCTACAGAGAGTCATGGAATGCGCTTTTAAGGGTGACACCACTGGGAAAGTCTTAAAGGCCCATTCCTTCCAAATTTCTGTGTTCAACAAAAAATTAAAATATTTTTATTTGATTTGATTTATTTGATTTATTATCCACATACAAAGTTTGGGAGAAAAATATGAACATAAAATAATTGCATAAGTACAGTATGTATGTAGGTAGAGACCACAATAAGTTAAAAAATTTTAATCTGTTGCCACCATTAAAAAATAAACAGTAAAAATATTCTTGATGTTATTATTTATAAGTATAATACTGAGCTGCCATGTTTATGTCATTATAATACTTCAAAACATTAAAAAATGCAAAAATGAGTATAAAATTTAAGTTTTTTTGGCGGATTCTACAAAATTAAGCAGATGAATATGGCTGAAAGAATTTGATAATTATTAGCTTTCTTCTACTCGAGAATAAGAGGCAACTAAGCATGATTTTTAGATATATAATGAACGGGTAAATCTCCTGAGAAATTTAATTTTGGTGAATTTTGGAAGGAATGCCTTTAATTTCGTAAAAATGATGGTTTACTTAATGCTAACGTCATAATTTAATGACGTCACAAATAAATATTCCCATATTTTGCAATTGTGACGCAACAAACTAAACTTAACTCAGCAAGTAATAAAGTATTTGTAACATACTGAGGTAATTTATTCTACTAAGAGTCAGGGAATTTGCTTATCAAATAGTCGCTTGCTGGAAGCGTAGGGTGTAAAAATACTACTGTAGTTTATAAATTGATAAATTGTGACGTCATATAATTATGATGGATTAATGTTATTTTTTGCGATGTAGCTTTGGGGCTCAATTAACAAGTCACGTTATTCATATTTAGTTAAAGTTAAGTTACAAACGTATGTTATGAGTGTTCATAACTAAACAATCAGGCAGTTTGTATTCGGGGTCTCAGTATTAATATGAAAATCAAAAACCAAATCTATCAAAATTATTGGTAAAACGTTAAATACATCGGTTCACGAAGAGACAAAATGTTATGCACACATACAGAAAGCGACGCAAAATGCGTGCGTACAGTGGTTAGCAAATAGGAGCATCCACAGGTTATCTTGGCGCGCGCTTTTCTGTACGCGCGCGTAAGTTTCTTCTCTTTCTGGTGTCACTGAAAAATGTTATTACAGGTTGTTACAACCACGTGCTTATTCTATTTTCCCACCTATTCTTTGTGATTACTGTATCTACGGATTGTGTTGGTTGTATTTGTAATGATGTTTACTTGATTGTTTTTATGTTTGCATTCTTGTTTTCTTTGGTATAAAGCTTCTGGAATCATACTGTTTGGTTGGAATTTGATTTTGTCAGTTGTCTGTGAAGTGAGTATTTGTATGATAATTGAGTTATTAAATAATTGAGAAGGTTTTAACTCTCAATTTTATAACTCCGATCGGTGTTTTAATTATATTAGCAGATTCATACTACATCGGAAAACTGTTCGGAGTGTCTAACGATCCGAACATGAATCAGTGATCCTTCTAGACGCTCACACCGAAAATGCTTTTTTTTGGTTTTGGTTCGAATGTACACCCTTAATAAAAGATAGGTCTTTGTGAGGTTGATAATAACACTGAAGAGACATACGCTTGAGATTGATATATGTATTATAAGCCTACAGTAATTCCGTAACAAGTCTCTTGTAGCATCTCGATGACTAGCCCAGCAGACCTTCCCTCTTATGATAGATCCGATCCGTATTCTGGTAGATTGGTACCACGTGTGCGGTAGAAACCTTTCACAACGCGTTCGATACGGGCGTGTTGACGTGATGGAACCTCTAGGGAGGTCCCGTGACCGTAAGCTGACGAAGATAATACGGGTATCTGCTTTGATGATTCCTTCAAGAAAAAAGGTTAAATGATATGTATCATACGTCTTGACACATTCTTTTAGTTGGACACATGGGCGGCGGAAGAGGGGATGGGTGGGAACCCCCCCCCCCCCCTCCCAAGTGGTAACTCAGGGGATAGTCCCCCTAAACTTCACTACAAAATCAGAAAGACTGACTTTTATTTTGTTGGCATGATATTCACCCTGAGTACCGGAGTACTGCCCTTTAGAAGTATACAGCAATAAAAACAGTATGTGATATGGGAGATGTGAATATTTTGGCCCTGAAACCCACAATATAGCCAAAATTAATAGGCAATAACGTTTTTTTTTTGCTTGTCGAACTCCAATCGGGTTAAGCATCTCTTAACCCTTTACCTGGTTGTGTCCCCCGGGGGTGGGGTATCTGAGCGCGGTTTTAACTTCGTCCCACCCCCAATCGAAAAACGTTCCGCCGCCTCTGGTTGGACAACGTGGCCAAGCGTTCTTCTAGCCGGAGTGACGTCATACTCTTCTATAGTTCAACATTAATTACCTCCGCCAGTTGGCGAGGTTATGTTTTCGCCCCTGTATATCCGTTGGCGTATGTGTGAGCGAACAGCCTACAACTCACAGTTTACATCATACACTCTTTAAACTTGGCCATAATGTTCCTTTTACTAGATATCGAGCTGATTAAATATTAAAAAGGAAGTGTCAAAGGTCAAGGTCGCAATCAACGAAAATCCATAAATTAACAAAATCCTTTAATTTCATGTGTCAGTTCAGTTCAGTAGGCCTATAGTTCAGTAGTTGATATTCAATTCAATTCCCAGATTGTTTTTTTTTTTTAATTAATTCCCATGTTAGCTGCTCATTGTCCCATATTTTATTGCCATACTAAATGTATATTAAATATTTAAAATTATTTTAATTTGTGGAAAGAGGTATGTACTCTCGGAGTGCCCTGTAGTGAAATACGAGTAAAAACTTAATTTTTTTCAATAAAAAAAACAAACTTCAAAAGTTCACAAAGTACCACTTATCGAAGCATTTGGAGCAGTGCGCCAAGACCTTGGATCGTTTTAACAAATTGTTCTAATATATATTTACGGTCACATATGGCGTGAACTCTCATACACTTATGAACAAAGTTTGAAGTATATGTGACAACTATGCCAGAACCTATTGCTGATTACGTGGATTAGAACTTTTGCTTGACCATTGACCCTGCTCCCTCAAAATGCAATCACATTGAGATCTTTATTCAAAGAACATTGTGGTCATTTTCAAGAGTTTTTGATGAGAATTATTGCTTTTAGGCTGTTCACAAACAGACAGACACACAAACAGACAGGAGCGAAAACATCCTCCAAATTCGTTGCCGAAGTGTGTATTGTGACGAAACTACTTACTAATTATTTCGGATTGGTTAAATTTCTCCCTGACAAATTTAAGTTTGTTAATGAAGTTTGATGTATAAAGTGGACAGTAAGTTAGCCATATAGCTTACCTCAGAAAACACGTTCAGGTTCATGGTGTGCTGACGATCGTCCCGATGAAGCTTGCTGTGAAAACCTTCTTCAACATGGAACAATCGGTCGTAAATTGAACTGGGCTGGTACTGAAATATGATACAAAACTGGCAAATAATATTTAAGACATTTGGTAATTTAAAACGTACAATCAATTTCTTTTCTATTGGAACCCCTTCTGTAATCGTATCCTACTCCCAAAAACTATGCTTTTACCAAATCCATTTATTAACTTGAATGAGCAATACAGATAGAATTCCCGGAAAACCTATTTATTAACATACTTAAAACAGGAAAAAATAAACCCCTGACCTATATCTTGTCGAAATGAAACCAGGTTCTTGATTATGTTGGAGCAAAATGTCATTACAATATTACAATATTAAAATTTTACAATATTTTTTTCTTAAGTGATTTGGACTGAAAATCACAACCCATTGCCATATTCCTGGATAAGTCCCTGCCAGCATATAAATTGGTAAACTTTATGAAAAAGAATTTGTATAGGAACACATAAACACCCATTCCACAGAGAAAAAAAAAGACCATGAAACATTTTCAATGGTCTTTCAAAGAATGTTCAATTATCAAGTTTCACAATTTCTGGCTGATCCTTCTGTGGTCATTCCGTATACCACCGTGGTCTCCAAAACTTTTTGAAACAGTCCAAAACAGTCTTCCAGAGGTATTTTTGGGAAAATGGTCTTGATTGTCTTTCAGCAGTCTTTGAGCGGTTCCTCGATAAATTTCCAAAGGTCCTATGAGTCTTTCCTTATCTTTGGACAGTCTCAATTGTTTTCGGAGATTACTGGAACACAAAGACAGCTGACAGATCATTGAGGAATCATTGGAAGACCTATGAAAGTCCATAGAACCAGTGAAAGATTTGTGTGGAGATCGCCGAAAGATTAATTTTTACATAAATGATCTCTGAAAGACCGTTGAAAGAAAGTTAAAAGATCGCTGTATAGGATTACTGTAAGTTCAACAAGAAAGCAAATATCATTAGATATAAAAATGGTACCAGATTTGTACGATACCGTAAGTCTTAGGAGCATAGACTACCTCACCTTAAATTACCGTCTCTTGAATTCAGACGTCACAGAGCTGACCTGATTCAAGCTTATAGAATTATTAGAGGATGTGATGCACTTGGTAAACCCGTTTCTTTATCTTCAGTACAAACTCTGTCAATAGAGGCCACTCATTTCAAATAAATAAAAAAACAAGATCTACTGAAGAGGTCAGGAGAAAGTTTTTTTTTCGGTTAGAGTAGTAAATGATTGGAATAGTCTGAGACCGTTGTTCAGGCTATTAACCTAAATGAATTTTAAGAGGCTCCTGGAAAATCATGGTGCACATACCAAAATCGTTTTGACCCATGTCAACGACCAGTATCCAGAATAATGGAGGGAAACATGAGCTCATAGCTCCAAATCCTACCAAACGAGTAAACAAGTATAGTAAAACAACTTTCATGGGTTTTCAGAGCCATTCCACAGAAAGAGCAAATTTCACTGGTCTTGGAGACTGCTGAAAGGCCTTGCCAATTTTCGGTCTTTCAGTGGTTCTTTCAAAGGTTCCGTTCTGTGGAATCAAATTCCTTAAAATCAAAGTATTTTAAAAGCTTTTTTAAAAATTATTTTCTGAAAAGAAAACTGTCTTTTTTAAATCTATACCTGTTTATTATTATTGAAATACGTCCTCTTCTGTTTCAACTCTTCTTCAGTTGCAAGTTTAATGCCGGGCCATTGTTCCGATCCGTCACCTTTTGTTGCCAAATGATTCTTTCGAATATTTTTCTCGCGCTAAAAATTAAACGGTAAACTTCGGAATAATAGTTTTATTATATCCACCTTAAAAAAAATATTTTATTTAAATGCATATATTTTTATCTAATCAAATTAACCTGTACGTCTACCTTTTACTACTTGCAATACTGTGTTTAATTTTCTGGTAAGTCTAATACTAAAGTAACGTTACTATTGTAATGGCTTATAACCAATACAACCAATAGTATCCTTGATCAAATATTCAGCCTAATGGTTTCTGTAGAGTGGCTAATAGAATTAGCAGAGATAAGATTTCCGGCAAGTATTTGGAACATCGTAGCAATATCAGGGGCGGATTTAAAGGTACCTCCCCCTTTTTGGAAAGTAATATATCAATATTATTGTCTATAAAACGAAAATATTCAGCTAGAATGGATCCCTTAACATGCCCCCGAGGCCATTTCAGGACATCTAAAGTCCAAAATTTCCTGGGGGCATTCCCCCGGGCCCCGCTAGAACTTTAACTCTTTACTGGCCCCCTTTCGCCCCCCCCCCCTCCCACTTTCAAAAAGTCTTATTCCGCCCCTGAATATCATTATTTACAAATAATAATAACAGAAACGATAACTTAATAAATTCGTGTAACATTTGAGTTTAATGCTTAATACCTGTCAAAGTCACTAAGATCATCGATTATTCATATGTACATGGCCGTATCCAGCTATGGGGCAACCGAGGCAGCTGCCCCGTAGTTTTTTTCTTTTAAAAAATATTGTAGAAAGGAAGGGGAAGGCCACTGGAAGAGTCATAACATTGACCCGGTAATTTAGACTTCTGGTATGCGATGGATGCATTTTGAAGACATTATCATCTTTACTTACAAAAATGAAAGTGTGACTTTTCCGTATCGTATTTCGTAAAAATGCGCTTTGAACTGCATTATCATTATTACAAAACTCTAAACTCAATTTTCAACTGACTCACCCGAACAATTTCTATCCATCTTAGTTTCACTTCTTCGGGTGTGGGTATCTTTCTCCCGTAATTTGACATACCCTTGCCGAATTCAGTCATATTTGTTTGTTTTTTACAGTTAATAATTTTAAAGAAAAAAAATGAACACTAGTGATTGAATTTTAACTTATAAATAAATTCAACGTTACTAATGGATACATCGTAGCAACAACGAATGCGTTGGTACGTACGCGCTTCTTATATCATTGGAAAGCAGGCTGCGCGTTATTGTTGCTGTGGTGCTCTTAGTGATGAAAACTAATAACTAGGCATCGTTCACAATAATTAATATCTTGGCATAAAGAAGGTGGTTATACAAACGAATGTACTGAATACAGAAAAAATCGGATCACATTTTCGGAGCCTGTTGCATATCCATTTAAATGATCCTCACACCCACTACCCTACTTTAAAGATGTATTGTCACTCAAAAATGGCCAAAAAGTCATAATCATTAATTTTGAAAGTAACTTGCTCATATTAAAGTAACATCAAAGCTATGAACTTGAGAAGAGAAATTACTGTATTTAAAAATTGTTTAATAAGATTTTTACACCAAAAAATGACCTAAATTT
>JAOTQE010120683.1:0-12639 GCA_025631205.1 Nesometra sesokonis
AGAAATATAATATTTTGCATAATTTGCGCCTTTTACTGGTAGAGCTTGGTAGGGCTTGGTTGGGCTTGGTAGGGCTTTGTAATTAGTAGGACCCATGATAAATGCCAAAATTGTATAAAGTAATTTTACAATGATTTTTAATCACTGTATATTTAGGATTGCATTCCACTTTTTCTTTTATTTTCTTTTCCCCATTCTAAATTTGATAAGGAAAATAGGTTATTTGCCCTGTTTTATGTGTTATTGGATATTGTATTTTATTTTTGGGGGGTAAAACTGGGAAGGGTGAGCAAAACTGAAGAACTGGTTGTTGATCTCATATGAAGCTCCCTTAAACTATAACTTTCTGGCATTTCCCTAATTCTAAATTTGACAAGGAAAAAAGGTAATTTGCCCTGTTGTATGAGTTGTTGGGTATTATATGTTATTTTTGGGGGTAAATTTTGAGTTGTGGGGAACACACATAATTTTAAGTGGGGTGCTACCTAATACTTAGACAATATTTGGGGGATGCCCCCCCTTAAATCATCTCCTGAACAGGTTTTTCATCTGACAAAACCCATATATTCTGCATGAGAAAAAAGGAGTTTCTAAACATTAAAGTGTAACATGATAGACAGTTAAAAGTAAAAAAAAATATTTTAAACGAAGTATTTAGTTGATTGAAAAGTCATCATGGATCAATAGTCAACTTCTGTTGTGGCAGAGTCCCAAAAAATAGGATGAAAATAATGAAATCAGACAATAGTTTTCCAAAAACAAGGTTTCATGAACTATTAAAGTTATGATTTTGAATATACTTAACAAAACGTGATATTGAGTAAATTATGTTTGACAGCAAAAATTAAAGTTAAAGAAACAAAGGGAAATGAACACTTGTATAGACATACTTATGTTTGACATTGCAGTTAATTTGATTTGAAAATAAAAGAAATGTTTAGGCAGATAATTAAGGGGACATCCATAATTATCAATAGAGTAAAAACAAATACTTCTTTCTTAACCACCCCCCCCCCCCTCTACCGCTAATAGCATACTTTCAAGATAATTTTTAAATAGTTACAATTAAACAATATATATATCACAATTACAATGATGAAATGGAGGGTAATTATAAACAATGTATACAATGAATTATTACACTATACTGTAGTATTAAAAGTTAAAATTAATCTAAATTTAAAACAAAGGAAATAATATTATTATAATAGTTGAATATTTATATAAATTGAATTTTAATTTTATCAATTTGGCTTAAGTTTGATTCCTAGTCATCAGATGTAAGTTTGATAGTCTATTGGTATCAATACCAGGCTAGTGGTCTGGAGACGTACGTTCGCATCTGCCAACCTTACCAATTTTGGAGTTAAGCATACAGTCGACCTTCTCATTTACACACCCCCCCCCCCCATCTGGAAGGTGTTTGTAAATTAGAAAGTTTTTAAATGAGAAGGTTCATAAAAACTGGTCAAATAAGGCTTCTAAACACTTATTTGTGTTTATTAAATGCTCTCTGTTGTTAACAAAAAAGTTGTTGAAAAGAACTTGGGAAGAAAATTATCAGACAATTACATCATCTGCCATTATTTTAATGATGTCATTGACTGAATAGTGTTTGTAAAATAGAAGGTTTGTAAATGAGAAGTTTGTAAATGAGAAGGTCGACTGTACTGCTTTTTGCACTTCCCTACCGCTTTACTAATATATTCCTACTGCTCTTTCCAAAAATTATTTTCTTTTAGTGCAGGACAGAATCAACTCAAAATAGGGTAATTCTCCAACATTGGTTTCCAAACGACCCAAAATATGAGTAGAAACCCGAAATCATGTCAAACAGATAAACTAGTATTTTTTTTTGCTTGCCAAATATAAAGAGAATGTGCATCCTCTTTTCGGCCTAATCTGTTCTAGTTCTAGAAGCCTACTGCTTTTGACTTACAAATGTTGATACATATGGTTCGAGTCCCAGCTGAGAACAACTGCCCAATTTTTTTCGCAAGTTTCAACATATATTTATTATTTACAGCTAGATAGTGAACTTTAGTCAGCCTTTGTCACAAACATAAATAATAATAACTCTGTCTGATATACTTTTAAAATTTGTTTGTCATAAAAATTATTTATGTATGTTACATATATTTAACGTTGTCAATTGTGAATTTTCACCATAGCAACAGCATTAATATGTAACATGATTTGATTGGTTGGATTCTAAACATGTCCTTCAATAGTAGGCACTTCCATGTTTGGGCAATTCCGTGTATTTCTATGGAAGTTCACTGTTTGTGAACTAAAAAATCAAATTTGTACAGATCCTAACAATCCAATCACAGTCATGTTAAATTACTTTGTTCCAGGTTTATTTAATTCTGGAATGTCAATTTAATTTACTTACATTCACTTGAAACCCATTTAAACTGAACCTTTCTTTTGAATTATGTGCATATCATCAAGTACTTGCGGTAAATTCCTTGCCACCTGTGAGATGTTGCTATGAAATTGGTTAAGACTTCAAATCCGTTCCTAATTGTTGCCATAAACACTCCAAACTTTGATGAAAGATATTTCTGTTTACATACCAAATGATAAATTCCCGAAAAATTTTATGTTTAGCGCAATTAACTGAGAGGGGAAACTATTCAAATGTGGCATTTATTCCAATGGGGTACATATTCAAATTGAGCTTTCCTTTAAATGATGTGTTATCAAATTGGCCACTTATTCAAATGATATGCTTATTTAAATTGAGTGCTTTTCAAATGATGTGCATATTCATATAGGCTTCTTATTCCTACAAAAAAAAAAACAATTATTCAGGAATAATTAACATTATTGTCAACCAACTGCCAAAATAAATCTAGTCCTAGATAAAGTTTTAGAAGATTTTGCCGTAGGGTACGTACAGAAGGATATCATCCAGTCTAATAGGTTCCTATTAATTAGGTCAACTTAACGAGGCAGCCAGATCACGTCAATGGAGTCACACTCTGTGATTCTCAATTAAAATGAAAAATTGACAATCAATCAATTAAAAATTAGCTTTTTCTCTAAAACATTGTCAACAAATTGATACGTTGCACACATATGTAGTGTTAGAATATTAAGTGTGGAAGCTGATAAAGTCAGAAAAATGACACAGAGTAGATGATAACTGTCAACAGGCTTTGGTAAAAGTAGCTTAAACTTTAGAAAGACTATTATTAAATGAATTAACAAGGGTGTGCTGCTGTGGAACAAACTACCTTTATCCTTAAAGCAGTCTGCAAACATTGACATATTTAAGTCTAATCTAAAAACACATTTATTTAATTTTTAAATCAATCTCTTGAATGTACAAATGCGCTTTTGATCATTTATTTTTATCTGGAATTAGCGAGTTATAAATATTTTATATTATTATTATTATTTATACGTATTTATATGTACCTTGCAATTATAAAACACATACCAACTCTACTTATCACCTACAGCTGAACCTCTCGTAAGCGGACACCCACGGTTCGGAAAAAGTGTCCGCATATGGGAGATGACCACTTACGAGAATTTTGGCCGGTAGAGGGCCAAACTTAGTAAAACCATGTATACATTACATATATATGACATTCCCTACGCAAATGGCCTCTTAAATTTCTAGAAACCCCATTTTATACATGCCAAAGCCCACACATAATCTACGAAGCAGTTGCATTCTGTTGCGAATTGTTCAACTTTTTGTAGAACTGAGATGTGTGCAACATGTAATGATTTGATTCATTCGTTATAATTAAGTCATGTTTTTACATTCAGTTACTTTCAGTTTTGTTGATATGGGCACTCACAGAAACCATTCCAATCGGTTACATTTAGTTGAAATAGGCCAAGTTGCAATCAGTTGTGTGGATTGCTTATTGTTATCATTGATCAGTTGATTTTAATGTCTTTCAGTTCAAAGGTTGACATAATCTTATAGCTTAAAAACCCAAAAAATCAAATTCAAATGCTCACAAAAAAATGACAATTTAATACCCCATTCAGACTAGCATCGCATTGCGATCGGTTGTGGCAATTGTGACAACCAATGACACCCAATCGCAAAGTAAAATCGTGTGTAAATGCTCACCAATAGTAATCGATTGTAATCGATATTGCAAATTGTTACTGGTTGCGATTGGTTGTTACAATCTTTATTACTCCCGATTACCACGGAATCCGATCGCAACGAATTCCACAGGCACTGATTGGCTGGACTGGCTGAGGCCAGGACACCCTCTATCGCCGAATAAATTACGACAACACATTCTGTGAGGAACTGTTACAAAGTAAAATGTGTGTATGAATGCGTTTGAAATTTGCGACTGGTTGTGATTGGGAATTGGATTACTACCGATTACATCACAACCGATCGCAATGCGATATTTGCAATGGTAGTCTGAATAGGGTATTAGATAAAAACTTACCGACACAATCACAACAGTCGAAATATTCAGCACCTAAACATTTGGTACAGTTTGCACAGCAGCTACAGTTACCCATCATGCATTTTCCACAAGCACCAATCAGCTGGCACTTAGTTACCGTTGGTGCGCAGTGCTCATTGCATGATAATACCACATATGCTAACGCTGTCACCACCACACCTACTAACATGTAAGCTTTCATTGCTACCTGTAAAGATAAATATGAATTAAGATTTGCCTAACATCAGTAATTTTTAGTCCATTTCATACGTGCCAACACTACCGTTTTGGCTGTGAGACTCCCATTTATTTTTTCTTGACTCCCGAATAATTTTCTTTTTCCCAGTATCTCGCACATTTTTCCGTTTTATTAATAAAATTGCATAGGCCTATTTATGCATTTTTTAGCACTAATAGCAGTAAATACTATGAAAAACCTCAATATTTGTGTTATGGCTCAGTTGTTTCCAAAATGTGTACTGTGAGTGTGGCGATGATTGTTAGTTGTTACAAATGCCTGGTTATTTTAGACTACGTGTAGACTGGATGTTTCATGTCGACCAGGGTTTTGGCTTCAGGACAGCCATATCATGACAAGTGGGACTGTCCAACTTTGGCACATACCACCATCAGCAATGTTTCACCAGATACCAAGTACCCAGTCTGATTTCAGTAAGCAAAAAAAAAACCTTATTTGCCCTATTTTCCATCCTGCGATATGTAGCTGCAAGGTAGTGTGTTGTATCTGTTGCGGTTATCAGTGTTTTTAATGATTGTAATCTTTTTGGGATTTTTTCAGCTCATTTTGAGTGTTTCTCAATTAAGTAACAGATTCTTTTCATGTATGAGAAAACGTGATGTATGCATGAAACATTCAAAATGGGTTCCCATGTATGAGACTGACGCATTTTGCATGCAAGTTTGGCAGGTATACTATTTTTCTCAGAGTGCGATGTAACCACATACCATGCAAGGATGGAAAGGATAGTGCTTGCTAGAAATTACGTTAGACCTAGGAAATTAGACTCTATATTAGTATCATCTACTTTTCTAAAAAGTTTTCATCAGTGGCTTGGTAAGTGTGAGATTTTGCCTGCAAAGTATGATAGCATGAGGGAGTCTTGTGCTAAATGTGCAAGACTTGGTATACCAAACTTTGCATTAAAAAAAGATGAAATCCACTCATCAGAGAATTTTATGAACATGTACTACTTTGACTGAAAGCTTGACAAAATGAGAGTCACTGGTGAAGTATAAAATTATTAAACAAAAAATAATAATTTAAAGAAATAAACATACTGTGGAAATAAGGACGAAATATACATAAAATATACAAAACAATTTTTAAAAATCAACATGAAAAATATGGTGCATAAAACAAGTGAAAATGGTGTTATTACTACTCAGAATCACTCAGAATTACACTTTTGTATTGTTTAATTAGCATAATGCATAGGCATGGCGGGTTGCTTAATCTGCATGAAATATTCACACAATTTGTTTTATTATATAAACTTGACAAATAATTAGCATGATTTTGCAGATGTATATTTATAATATTAATTATATCATAATTGAATACAGTACACTACTTCATGAAATTGTGTAATTTACCACTTAGTACAGATATTACAAAATGACACTTGTTTGTGATAAATTATATTTTGTGTTAAAATGATATCATATGACATCATTGGTATACTAATGGCAGAAATGCTACTAAATCTCTTTTGAATTTTACCAGAAGGGTAGTACATCATTAGGTGCTACCCAATAAAAATTTCAAATAGAAATTGCCAAATAATTTTTATTTGGACCTGGTTGAGGTTCCCTGCCTTTATGGGTATCATTCTTTACCAGAAGGGTTGTGACCCTGTTTACAGTATAGAAAACTCTCTCTTCTTCGCACAATTTTGAATAAAACGGGCAACCACGACCACCCGGACCTGGAAGTGGGCCCCCCTTTCGGTGGATCCTGGATCTGCCCCTTCTCGCAGCCATCATCTCCAATATTCTTGTGTTCTTTTGCATAGAAATAGATGAACCAATTAAAGTTAGGAATAGGCAGCTGTGATGTTTGCGGTGTATATAGACTGTAGGCGCTTTAAAATTAAATGTGAACTGGAGAATTGTTGCAAAAAGCTTGTGCCGCACCAACACCAGACCCTAGCACGCCTCCAAATAATTGCCACTATGACACAATGGCCAGGCTCAGCCTGGCCCTGCACTGTGAACGGGGTCAAAATATTGAAAGATTTTAAGTTTTAGGCCAGGCAGAGCCCACCACTGTAAAGGCACAAAATTCAAAGACCGTGTACCGCAAATTAGGCCGGGCTCAGCTCACCTCTGCACTGTAAACGGGGTCTTAATCTTCCAACTTCTTGTTGAGGGCACATTCTTTGACAAAAGAAATTATATATAGCCTTGCTTAGCCAATGTGAGGCACTTTGCACACTAACAATTGGACGCACACTGCGAGCAAACTGTCTCACGTCGATTCTTTAAAAAAAAAACAGCAGTCCTTTTTTTACGTATAAATTTTTTTTAAAGTAAAACACTTTTTGATAACAGGAATAAAATGGCCTGTAAACCTATATTATTCCTATTTCCAAGTTGAATATGTTAAAGAAATCAGTTTTAATAATATGGTATTTTTAGCAAAACTACATTATTGTGGCATTATGCTAGCCCAATGCATATTCATAAAAGGCTACTTAATATAATACCTGATATACAAAGTTTGTTTTATTACAAATACTAAATTGAAAATTAATTTGTATAATTTTATGCAATTTTGATAATATAAATACTAATATATTATAATTAAATATACTACTTCATGGGAATTTTTAATTTACAGCTTAATACAGATATTATAAAATGACATTTGTTTGTGAAAAATTATACTTTTCCTTAAAGTGATATCATCCAACACCAGTGGCATACTAATGGCAGAAATGCTACTAAATCTCTTTTGAATTTTACCAGAAGGGTAGTACACCATTTGGTGCTACCCAATAAAAAATTAAAAATAGAAATGTCAAAATTAAATTTCTTTTGGATCTTGTTAAAGGGTCCTTAGGAAGTGACTCCTGTAGCTTCAACTTCTTGTTGTGGGAACATTTTTACACAATAGGAATTATTTTAGCTCGGCATAAGCTCATGGAATTTTGCTCAGTGAAGTACAGTCAACTCTCCCAATACCGGACACCCTCGGGCCGGCAATTATTTTCCGGTTTTCTGGAAAGTCCGGTTTTCTGAATTTAGAATTAAGATAATAGAATAGGAATAGAAAAAATTTGGGACTTTTAAAAAAGTCTGGTTTTTCGTGAATTCCGGTTTGTGAAGATTCCGGTATTGGGAGAGTTGACTGTAGAATGTTAAAATATTTAGATGATATTGTAGATTGTTATTGCTATTTATCATATGAATGTCATTACTGCAAGATTTTCATAAATAATATCAGAGTAATTATATATCCAGTGTTTTAAACAATTAAAAGACACCGTGATGTCGGATTGTGTAATTCAGCTAAACTATAATTGGTATTTAAGTGAAACAATTAGAAATACAGTTCTATTAGAAAGATCAATAATAATTTAGAATAATTATATATTATGGAATCATTTGAGGGAATATGAAAAAATGTACAAAGTGTGGCAGACATTGAATGATGTATTGAACAAAATTTTCCTACAGTGAGTATAAATTGGAGAAATTGGAATAGTTTTTTTAATCCCAAGAATAGGCATTCATTAAAAGTTCACTTACATACTCAACAAAAAATAAGCCTAGCTCAGGACAAAATTTACCGAAGATAAGGCTTCTATGTAATGCTTGGTCTTAGTATCGCAACAAATTAAAGTTTGTCCCAGCTAGGCCTAATTAAGTAAATCTATCATAACAAGAACAACAACTAGGATCAAAACCTGTATACTGTACTATCTTCTGAAATTTTGATTGAATGAACTACAAGCGATATACAATGTGTCTAAAACAATTTGTTGATATTTTGTGTTGCCTATGTCTAACTCTTCCCGATCTACTAATGGCATGTCTGAATGCAATGGTTGAGATGGATATTGCATATAACTAAATTACATTTCTTAACAATTTAACTATTAAAAAAGTCTTCTAAGTTTTTAATTATTTAGGTCTTGAAAGCACTGTCGGTTGGTATGTCTGTCCAAGGCATTATCAAGAGAGTGGTTCGATTTTATAGCGTGTTCAGTTTTGGGTGATAGTTCTTTTTATTATTGTAATTTTTATTAACCATTCCAGTAATAAAAATAAAAAACAGTATGCCTATGATACTAAAATGTTAAAATATTTAAATGACATTGGAGGTAGTTTTTATTGCTATTTATCATATGAATGAAATTACAGTAAAAAGATTTTTATAAATTAAATCAAAGTAATTAAATACCCAACGTTCAAGCAACAGACACTGTGACGACAGGAATTGTGTAATTCAAGTACATTATAATTGATAAGTAAGTAAAACAATCAGAAATGCATCTGTATTAGAAAGATCAATAATAATTTAGAATAATTATATATTATGTAATGTCATTTGAGGGAATATGGAAAAATGTACAAAGTGTGGCAAAACATTGAATGATGTATTGAACAATATTTTCCCACAGTGAGTTAAATTGATGAAATAAACGTTGAGAAATTTTAATGTTTTTTTTAACTGCATGAATAACTTAAACCTTTCACGGCCTTCATTGATCAGTAGACTATTTGTTGTGTAGGTGTCCTTGGATTTGCTTCAGGGCAATGAAGTGTTAGTTTTCAACAACTCGTAGGGCCCGTTTGGGGGAGAATCGGAAAAAGAAACATAGGGTAAAAATCCGATTTTTATCCACGGGTGGTATGTCCGTTCGCGCAAAACTCTGAATTCTAAAAACACCGGATGACTAGCAAAACAGCTAATGATCTTGATTTCAATCACTCTTGTTTTCTAAAGGCTGCACTACAAATCCGAGTAACTTTACTCACACTATTGAAATGTTTGTACTGTACTGTACTAGAATTTTATAATGGTAAATTTGTATCAAATGGCGAGAGAGGGCATTGATCTCCACAATTTTACTGGAGCAATCTGCCCTCTCTCTAATGATATGGCCTAAGGTCCTACAAATAAAAGGTTATAGGGTATTGAATTAATATAGGCCTAAATATGAACAACTGCACTACTCTCCATATACATCAAAATTCTCCTTACTCGTATTCAATTATGTTCAAATCGATGGAGTAAGACATTGGTAAAGCGATTAAAAACAGATTAAGTCATAAAAAAGGTTCCCCGCCACGAAAAATATCCAGTTAATTGCAGGGTTGGCATATCAGGCTGTTTCGGTGTTAAATCCACGGGCGGCCTGCAATTAACACCCATTCGGGCGAAACCGGGATTTTTTTTAACCGGTAAATAACGGTGTAAACACCGAAAAAAAAGTCCCGCGAACGGGCCCATAGAGCTGTAATCTAACCTTAGTTTATAGAGTGCAAGTTAGCCTCACAGGGCTTATAGTTGTGTTAGTTTCTTTTATTGCTTGATTGCTTTTTAGGCACTGTTGACATCCCATACTCACTTATTTTAGTTTAGCCTTAAGGCCTGTTAAAGTAATTAATGCGTGATCATTCGCCCCCAGAATTTGGGTACCAAATCATATGCTTGATTGTATTTGAAAATTATGTGATACCATTGCATCACACATGCTAATCAAAGTTTGCCATTCCAGGCCCGGCCTAGGTAACATGATGGAGGATTGCAACTGCATGAGAAAGACAGAGTTTTTTTTTTTTATATAATACAACAAACCTTGTGATTGGAAGTTCAAATTGCAACCACTGTGGCAACTGCTTCCAAATTGTAATGTTGGTGTTTGGTCATTTTCAAATGACAATACATCTTTAATTTAAAATCATATTCAAATTAATTAATAACATTTAATCATTTTACTGATGTGAGGTTAAATGACCCAATTTTGTCTTATAGATCAGGCCAGCAGACTTCACTTAATGTTAACGCCATGGAAAGCGAACTGCAGAATGCACCTGTATTTGGAAGATCACAAGGATCAAACACAATTCTAAACTTTAACAAGAACAGCCAATTCTTTGTATCTGGACTACTAGATGGTGTTTCAGTAAGTAAATGTGAGGTCTCACCACGAAATGAGTCGCATCGTAGGTGAGATTAAAATGAGATAATCACCAAAATAGGTCTGAAGTCAATTTTTTGAGAAATTTAGTTTTTAACAATTATGAGTACTATGGTACTTATATTTCATTATAATGTACTTTTTAGGTCAGTTTTCATGCAAGAAAGTGAAAGTGTCCTTCATGCAGATTTTTTGAAATTTATTTGTTTATTTTTGGATTGCTTTATGGGTGATTTTCTCAAAACCGTATTTTCATACATGCAAACTTCAAATGCTGATATCTTTGGATCTACTTATCCAATAAATGTCAATTAAAGTGTAGGTTACAGCTTATATTATGCTCTATTAGCAGGTATTAAAACTCAATTTTGGATTTACCTACAATGAGACTCATTTTGTGGTGAGACCTCACAAATAGTGTTAACACGTTGACTGCCAGCGATGTGATATCATGTCCAAGTGATTTTGTGTTAACCCAAGCCTGACCAACCCACTTTTTTCTTTAAAAATCAGGCTCATGGTATTCTGTGTGATCTACAAAAGACACAAGAGAGAATTTTGAGGTATTTTTTAAAATTAACAAAAAAACATGAACTAAATTTTTTTTTAATTCAAAAAAGTACCTCAAAATTCCTGTGTATCTTGTGCAGATTACATTTCATGTTACCACCTAAAGTACAGTTGGAAAATTTAAAACTCTGATATTGTCTTCTATATTAATTAACCAAGAAACAGGCCCGTAACCAGATATCCCTAAAGGGGGGGTTCGCCTAAGGGCTCCGGTAGGATCAAGGGAAAATGCCCCTGTGGGGGCCCGTGGGAACGGAGCCGATCTGTACTCTAATAGTGTGTATTTGGCATATTAGTTATAATATAACTGATATGGATGATGATTTTAGAATAGTATGAGTGCAGTAATACTGACTACAGATGCGAAAATAGGAAAAGGGGTTCGATATTTCGATATTGGAAGGGTGGGAGTTCGTTTTTCAAAGGGTGGTTCGCTGAAAAAGGGGTGTTCGTATGAACCCCCAGGAACCCCCCTGGCTACGGACCTGAAGAAATGTAAAAACTAATAATTTCACCTATTGTGTGGGGGTAATTATTAGTCTTTATTTACCAAGGTAATTAAATTGTTATAGCGCCCTCTATTTTGCTATGGCAAATTTTAGGCCATAAAAATAATCTGATAAAAGTGCTACAGAAACTGGTTTTTAACCTCTTCTGACGTAGTAAAATTATCAGATAATTTTTCGATACTATGCCGATATTTATTCGATAATTGACCTAAATGCGATAATATTTGACGTCACAAGGGGTCAACCTTGATCCTGTTTTTTGCAAGGATTTCACCATGGTGCCACCATCGTGCCATGCGAGGAAAAGGAGAAAAAATCACTGGGAGTTAGTCTACTCACAGTGCATCACTGATTTTCAACATTTTGGATCAGTTGACCTTAAGCTACTCTGAAAACATTTTTAGAGCTAATTTGGCAAATGTCATAATAATTTGTTTTGTTTTTTTCATTTTGTTAGGATTCCAATTTACGAGCTACAACATTCACAGGATGTTTGGACAGCATTGTTTTCAATGAGAACGTTATTGGTCTTCACAACTTCTTAACATCCACCACTGATTGCGGCTTATGCTCCAGAGCGTGAGTTTATATACCTTTTACAATACTGACCCTGGTATAAGCCCACTAAATTAAACATGAAATCCAAAATCAGTGTGTAATTTGCACATACCCTAGTATAAGCCCACTAACTTTGAACATGGAATCCAAGTCAATGTGTAGTGTAGACATATACCCTAGTATAAGCCCACTAACCTTGAGCATGGATTCAAAATCGGTGTGTAATGTGGACATACACTAGTATAAAGTCACTAACCTTAAACAAAAATTCTAAGTCAGTGTAATGTCGACATATGTGAGATCTCGCCACAAAATGAGGCGCATCGTAGGTGAGATCAAATTGAGATAATCACCAAAATAGGTCTGAAATCAAATTTTTGAGAAATTTATTTCTAA
>JAOTQE010120694.1:0-12637 GCA_025631205.1 Nesometra sesokonis
TTTAAATACCCTAATTTCTAGTTTCATGGTCATAACTTATGTATTTCTTTAAAATAAGCAAGTTAATTTTAAAATCCTTTTTTTGTCATTTTTCAAGTGACAATACATCTTTAAGCAGGGCATTAGTCTGATGCATTTGATGTTTTGTCAGAGAAATGTCACAAAATTAATTTTAATTCTTAACTGTTTTTTTGGTTCAACAGAAAGCAAAGTAAAATCAATGAAAATTCTCTTCCAAAGTTTACAGCTCATAAAACAGGAGTTTATCAACAGTATTGGCAGCGCGAAGCATATGAGGATGTGACACTTCCTCAGGATGGAATGCTAGTTTATCGCAGGTGATTTGCCAATACTATTGCAGGGTTCATACACCTTAAAACGAGTAAAATTCAAGGACATTCCAGGTTGTATTTTCTAAATTTCAAGGACACTTAATCTATGGTCTTGTCATGCGAGGTTCAAAAAAGTAAAAATGAACCTTTGGAGTTTAACGACAATAGTAAAGTTTACCTCAACTAAGGTTCAACATCATGAAACTTCCAGGACATTCAAGGACAATTAGCATATTCCAGGAGTTTCCAGTACTGGAAAATGCATGTTTGTTTATCCAGGACTTAAAGAATTCTAGGGGCGCGTATGGACCATGTTATTGTACTGATGGGTAACCTGACATAATTTGGGCAAAGTGCAATGGCCAAGGGCACAAGCAACTTGTAAATATGAGTCTTGAAATCTTTGTCTCTAAATTGGGATTCCAAGAAAACACAACTGCTCCATATAAAGCAAACCCATTCAAATAATAATTACTGGAACCACTTACAGATGCTCTCAACTCAAGATCAAAATGACTTTCCACACGCTGCTTGGTTACGGTCTTGGCCACACCCTTAGAATGCCTGCCCTCAAACTGACGTGATAATAGATTGCCGAGCCAGCGTTCCAGTAGAGGTGTGATGCCCCGCATAAAGAACACCCAGACACGCCAACCAGCTGTCCACATGCCTACACCAGGTCCCTTACCAACTGCACCCTGTTGAAAAAACACAATCCACATATCAATCTGAGTGAAAAAAACTGAGGTTATAACAAATAATTTTTTCAGTTTAATGAGTTTATAATGCCTACAGTTACATATTTTTCAACACATCTAAATTATTTACTTTTAATGTCCATATAAACTCCAACTTTTGTCTGTTTGAACTTTTGGCATTTGTTTTTATTAAAAAAGCTTTTGTTACATTTTGTTATACCTTCAACAATTCAATTACATGTCTACTATACATTCTGTGTTAATGTGATAATGATGTGATTACGACAATGATCAAAATATATTGTGGATAGGGACTTACTGTGTTAAACCTGTAGTAGATAACATGCTTGAGATCTTTACACATTCGAATCTGTCTCATCAGCTTGTATTTGTATCGATACATACCAGTCAACTGGCCAATGTGAGCAAAGATATACTGAATGCCATCAGCCAACTGTCAACGAAACAAACATATTCATTAAACAGTTAGTGGCACAAGTAGCAAAGATATATTGGATGCCAATTTTCATTTAAAAAACAATGAACTTTAAACATTCAAACTGACACAATTCTGGTAAGAAGCACCTTCACATTTTTCCACCCACAACCAAAAGCCTGTTTTTTTACCAATTAGTATTACAAGATTGATCGAGGGACACAGCGAAAAAAAATGCTATCCTTTTTCTTTACATTAATAAACAAATAGCATAGCTCTATTGATAAAAGAAAGACATTGCAGCAAATGCTTTTATGAGTGTTATTTTAACAAATTGTTACATTTAGCATTGACAAAAGCTTAATCATGATTCTGCAGTGTAGGCTTGCCTACATTTACTTTTCTGATTGTGGGGAGTGGTCGCAGACCGGCATTCTTGAAATACTGGTGAAAATTTAAATTGCATGAAAAT
The DNA here is from genome assembly GCA_025631205.1 of Nesometra sesokonis. Taxonomy (NCBI): domain Eukaryota; kingdom Metazoa; phylum Echinodermata; class Crinoidea; order Comatulida; family Antedonidae; genus Nesometra; species Nesometra sesokonis. Next base: position 1,939 of record JAOTQE010120694.1, read on the forward strand.
GATAAGAAAACCTAATTGTTCACTATAGGAGAAAGTGAGTTATCATTTTAGCCGTTTACTTACCTGAAAAGCATCAACATTTCCAAGTCTGTATTGCACATGTGCATCAATTGTAAGTTTGGTTAAGCGCAGAACTTCACGACACAAATGGAAGGCATTACCAAAACGTGACTTTTTCCTTTCCTGAGAATTAAATGAAGGTAGAAAACTTAATACAAAAGCTAGCAAAAGGTACAAAATATGAGAGGAAAGCTGGGTTCTAGAGTGAGTAAACAAATTATGTGTATAATAAAAGCATTCAAGGTTACAAACATTCAACATACTACACTAACTTACTTGTGTTCTAGTAAGTTTAAATTATGGGTGCTTCCCACATACCTAAAATGGCTAATTAAGTGTTTTTACAATAAGTTCACAATTTAGGAATAAAAATTCCCAATTAATTTTTACCAGAAATTATAATATATTCTAGATGTCCTACAAATTTATCAGCATGTATTGTTTGTACTTTAGAACTTAAGTAATAATGGCCCTGTATATAAAATCCATCATGCCATGCAAGTAGAAATCATGCATGGAGTCTACAGATTGTTTGTTATTGATTCTTTCCATGCATAATTTACTAAAGAAAATATCAAATAACCTTACCTTGGTTGTGAGTGTCTTCACAGGTTTTAAATTAAAATTGTAATCCAAGTGAAGATAGTTTAAGTTTTTACGATGAATAAGAAGGTTCAACATGTTGTAACCCTGCCGACACACCTGTAAGCCAACTTCCACCCAATCTAGTGTTGTCGATTGAAAGAATTTGGTCGATTTGAATGACCGGAATAAGTACCTGTAATGTAAAAGAATTAAGAAAATAATGCAACGATTTATCCTTTCTCTTGTTTACTGGGCATCCTGAGAACAATTTTCTGTCCTTTCTAGAACTTGAATGTATGCTTTCGTTTGATTATGATTTGATATTTTTGGTAGTGGCACATAAAAAATACAAATTATAAAATCATACTATGGGCAACATTAATCTGTTTGTTCCTCTACTCCTCCCTGGTCCTTGATCCGATCTCCAAAATTGGTGCATGGATGCAGGTTCACTGCAAAATTGACCTTGAGAAGTTCATTTTTTGGAAAGGCCAAGGTCAAATAACTGTTTTTCGCTACTCCTTGGTCCCATCTTGGCCAAACTTTGTGGAAACATGTAGGTTCAAACCAAATTACCAATGGGTCATGGGGTCAAAGGTCACGGTTATGGGATCAAAGGTCAAGGTTATGGGGCGGGTAATTTGACTAGTAAATACAAAAAGGTTAAAGAACACAAGGGGCTTATTGCTGTAAACGGTCTTTAAACAGTCTTAACAATAAGACCATCTATAACTGTGACATCATGCACGTTCTTTAATATAGACAATTGCTACACAATGGTCCATATTTAAAACCACTACTACTAAGTTTTAAATATTACAGCCTCTTGGAGGCAGCTATAATTGGTCTTAAATCACTTACAATATGGTGTCAACATTATTTGGCCTTGAATTGCCTGTTTCAATAAATTTTTATAAATATAACCACTAAACATACACCATATCATGAAATTAAAACTTGTATGTTGAATGTGGAACAATTGTCACCTAACAATAGCACCCTAATTTACTGTTACTATGGACAGTTTGTTTGTAATTCAATATTCAATGCGGTCTTATAAAAGACTGTTCTATAGCAATGGTCTAACTTTGCCTTTGCTAAAATCATTTATGTGTTAAAGCCGGCTTTATTCTGTAAGACAGCCAGTTAAGAAAATAGAAATCATAAACCAAGGTAAACATGATAAATCTAAACCAAATCCTATGGAAAAAAAAACTAAAATTGGGTCAGAAAGATGCTTCGTTTTTGATGATTGTATACAATTCAAGAGTAGCCATTTTATCAAAGAGCAGCTTTCCTTTTATTTTTTCCATACTTGTACATACCATTGTAAACTGAATACATCTTAGTTATTTTTCACAAATTTAAATGCAGCTGATAAAAAATATCAAGGCAAATTACCAACCTTTTCTTCTGTGATTTTGGTGGTCTTGATTTCAGTGCATTCAATACATAGTACTTGAGTAGTTTCTGATACGACACTCGTACCTTGACTGGCTGACCAGCTGGACAATGTTCTTTGTACCTATAATTATTGAAGAAAATAACACTGTATTAAAAATTGAGGGATTATTTTAAAACTTGCTTGAACAATGCTTGCATTCCAGAATATAAAAAAACATAAATGCATTTTTAATTTATCCTTAATGTGTCTGCAATTGTTCTTTTCATGTGTAGCTATGTCTTATTTTTTATAATGCAAGTTTTATATTTTTCCACCAGCCTACCCTAAAATTTTAAACATGGTAGGACAAACACGGTAATTTTAATTCCCAATTCAGAGTCTAGACTTCAGCCATACCATGATTTGACTAGTGGTATATCAATAGCCCTCTTCTGCCTTCCAGATCGCAGGTTGAATGGACGAGGAGCCCAAAGCAAGGCTATACCATTCGCTGTGTTGTCTGTGTACAGAGGGCGGTCTTGTAAGAAAGGCTTACAGTACTCAGGTAGTTCAAACTCTTCGTCATCATCTGGCAAAGGTTCAAATGTCTAAAGAAAAAAGATAATAGAATATGGTGAATTTACAGAATTTTATAAACTTGAAAACATAGATAGCAAATACATCCACTCTTTGAATTTTTCAAGAATAAAAGTTTAAAAAGTATGCACGTAACTACTCATGTTTATTATTTTAGAAATAATAATCAGTTCAATTTTCAAGAAAACTTAATTTTTTGGGTAGATTTTTAACAATCTAGAGTTCCTCAATAGAGCATTAGATTGATTTTAATAAAGATGTCATTAATAAATCAGTATAAAACCACTTCTAAGAAAAAATAAATTACATTTGAACCTTCCTAAAATGCACAGTATACATATACATTTAAAAATATTTATTATTACAAAAACTTTAAAATCTTTCTGCGAGATTGATTTACAGTGTACCCCATTATACTCTTACTAGCATGCTACTGAAAGAAGGTTGCCGGTTGAAAAGAGTGTAGTTTAAAAATTTAGTTGAGGTTGATAGTTGTGTTAATGTTTCAGCACCAGTCTATATGTGTGAATTAAGTACAGTTGTCAAAGAGTAGGTCTTAGGTCAGAACATGATTCTACTAAACTTAATGGTCCTTGTATTTTTCTGGTGAACATTTTTTTCTTAAACCTAAGTCCAAATCTACGAAAAAAACTTTCCAAGTGATTTACACAATTCGCCATCTTTAATCATCTTCAAAAAGTGATTAATGATGTGCCAATGTATGTTCATGGTGTGATGTAATCATGACCATATATAGTGTGTTTACAACTTACTTTAACAGCATTTCTGTGTGATATGGGGTTGATCAGAGGATCAAAGTAGAAGGCTGGCAGGTCAGGATCTTCAGTCTTAATAAACACCACACTTGGGGTGTGATACCTGAAAAAAATATGCACAGAATATAATTGTAAACTAAGTTATATGCAAACTTGAAAAATGGAGTTAATATTGAACCCATATTACACATTTCATAAACTTTAAAAAGAGGGGTCAATTATGAAAATGGCACATCTATAACCGATGTTATTGAACAAAATAAAAAAAAATTTCCCTTGTATTTGCATATATTTCCTGTTGTTTATTTGCTTATGTAATGTAGTTTGATTTATATAGCGCCTTATACAATAGTCTCAAGGCACTGTGGACCAGATGTTTCACATTTATATGACTTTCTACGCTACAATCTTTAACGTGCACATAAGCCATGTTGCATATGGGCCCAATGGCTTAATGACTCATCTGAAACACAAAGTGGTGATGTATTTGAACCAGGGACCAGCACATTCCCAAAGTGTTGCATAACAGTGACTACCACCAGTAACACCAACTGTAAGAAACATGAAATAACAATATCTGGAGGGCCCACAATCGACAACAATTAAGAGGATGCATACAAAAAAGACCTTTATAAAATAAAAATTTGTTTTGGAATTATGAATGGTCATGTAGGGGCACTACAATAGTCATAGCATATTATACAAAATAAAAGAAATTTGGAATGAAACTGACATGCATGATAAAATACATTGTAGTCATCTACTGTGGAAAGACTTCTGTCTGCACGATAAAATAAAAATAATAAATATAAAAATAAAACATCTAAATTCAAATTTGTTTTGGAATTATGAATGGTCATGTAGGGGCACTACAATAGTCATAGCATATTATACAAAATAAAAGAAATTTGGAATGAAACTGACATGCATGATAAAATTATAGTCATCTACTGTGGAATGACTTTTGTGTGCACGATTTTCATATTTGATAAGGAAATTTTTAAACAGTTTTTACATTAAAATTGTTTTTAGTTCTTGAGACATACCATGTGAGATGAACGAAGTGTGGCAGATTGTTGTAAAGGTAGGGGAAGGCAATCCTGTATTCCGTACGAATCTGCTGTCGGATGATAATTTTGTTGATATCATTGAACTCATTCCAATCTTCATCCCTGCAAGAAAATAAATCAATGAACTTTAAACTAAGGTAAAATAAAATAAGTACAATGCAAGGTTAGTTAATAGAAAACTGTTATGAATAACACAAGTGACAAGTTGGTGAAATGTATTGCGACACAACCAATAACAACCACTTTTTTTTAAATGTAGTAACAATCAAAACATTTTCTAAAATCAAAATTTACTATAGATTTCTCACTTTACAGAAATAAACAATTTATGACCTTCAGCATGGAAGTATAAGTATTGAAATATACCTATTATACTTGCACCTAATTTTCATGTGGATTGCTTAAAAAAAGGAAAACCTTTAAAAGACTGAACACATTTCTATACTTTAGCTCCTAACTTGTATATCACCTTAATAAAAACAATTTAATTCACCAATGGCATATGCAAATCACTTTTGCAAATCTTCTATTTCAAAAGCTATCAGACCTTAAAATGTAAACGTCCAAAGGTAGTTTATAAAGTAAAAACCATACATAAACATGGACTAAAACTATACATACACATGGCCTAAACTATGCATAAACATGGCTTAAACCTATGCATACACATGGCTTAAAACTAGGCATAAACACGACCTAAAACTCCACTCACTGTAGGTTTATGTCCTTGACAAGTGGTTCAAACTTAGGTCCACCTGGAATTGCTTGGTTCAAAGCCTTTGATGTAAAGAATGACTTGAGATCAAATAGGTAGTAGTAGTTATCATCCACCAGATCCGTTAGTAGCTGATTTGCCAATCGATATAGTGTTGACATGATTGGTAGTGTCAAGTACCATTGTTTGTAGCTTGGTCCCTTTACAAGTCTAAAAAAACAAATTATATACAAGCTATATTATTCTATTTATCTGAGAATTGCTGAACTCTATAAAAACATCTTGCATTACATGGTACAAAATATTTCACCAAGAATATGCCAAGTATAATCACTTACTGTTAGTCGTGTACAATAAAACACAAATTATTTTGTCATAAAACCTAACCAGACCTTGCAGAATTTTGAAATATTTAATGCCATTTTGGCAAGTTATCCCCAACAAATTTTAATTGCCACATATTGAACTATCTTTCAAAAATAATATGGAAAATAACATTTTTTTTGTTAATTCAAGCAGCTGCCTGCATTTGTAGTAACCATAATGAATTTAAATGTAATAAGTTTTGGAAAAACAGCGAAAAGTTTGCAATTCTTTAGGAAATTTATATCGGCATTAGCCTTCTCAAGCTTGTTGTAAAGCTGTTTGAAGTGCCTCAGTTCATTTTTAGTCACCGTACTGGTCAACGTAAAGTCTTTAATGATACATCCAAACTTTCAAATAGAAAGCAAAATAAAGACGAATTTAAGTGCAACAAAAATACTTTTAATTCCAGACATGTATCATTGTAATCGCTACGACATCTTCAGTGTAACTAAAATAACGAAAGCAAAATTCTCAGGCTTATATACATACTCGCTAGACTTAATTATTCTAAATATATACGAATTTAAATATATAGTGTGCAAAACAACTTGCTAGCTTCACATGTATGTAATTCTGATTAAAAGGTTAAATACTTCGAGTAAGACTGTATAACTTTGAACTTGCTTGTTAATGGAATTATGGTTACTGCAAATATTTGGTTGCCATGGGCACCAAGCAAATTAATACTTGGCACCTTGCTAACAAGCAGTTAACAATATCTTTAAATTTTAATACAGGAGCTGATTTAGAATGTTGTGCTAAAGTACATTTATGCCCCATATTATATTACATGCCCCCTCTAAAATAAAATGCTGAAAATATATGACAAGTACCACAGAAAAGAATCACAAAATAAGGTATAATAATTTTTTTTTTAAATCCAACACGTTTTCTCGCCACCTACAGGATGAGATGTATGTCATACTTCCTAAACAAGTCTCTTTATGAGGCTTAGAGAGTGCCATTGGTAGGTTGTGGGAAAGAACCTGGTAAGCAGCCAGGCTTGAACCCATGACCTCGGGACTGCAAGGCAAGCATGTTAACCACCAAGTCACAGTACCACTTTTTTTGCTTGTCAAATTCAAACTAAGAACATGCTCACCCACTTTCATGTAATGCTAGATCTACCACTGTAATATACAGCATCGCATCTGAATTCTGCAACTAATGATAAAGGTAAAAAGAATATCATGATGCTATCTTACTTTGTCTCACTTAATGGTTTGTGTTCATAGAACCATTCAAAGACAGGAGCGTCTTCCTCTTCATCTAGTTCCATTTGAATCGCTTCTAATGGCTCAACGTCTAACACATTATCTGCATAATCTAATGGCGGTTCCTCATCATCAAATGGTGGGAATCGCATCCTCTTGAAATGCCTTCTGTCACGCTTCTCGCGTCTCATCATAATCCACATGGTTCTGAATGGCAAAATTGTAGTAGTAAAACAAAATATGAAGATGAATACAAAAAGTTTTTGTTTTAAAAGTGTTTCGATAGCAATTAAAATATTGATTTTGATATAATTATGTTCATTCATCACATGGTTCTCTTCACACACAATTTAAATTTTTAAAATTGTGAGTACAGTGGAACCTTCATTTTACGTATGGTACGGGACCAAATGTCATACGTAATCCAAAGGATCTGTAAAAGTCAGGCCGTGTTTAGCCTGCAAGCAAAGCATGGAGCTGAGCACCAAAATCGGCCTGATAGATTTGATGCTAATGAAACCTAATAATTGTATTACAGTACTTGCTAGTCATGTTATTTTCAATTATGTTTTAATAAAGTTGACAACAGAAATTGGCAATAAAATGCATTTAAGATAAAAAGAAAAAATACCACGTTTGTTTTTTAGCTTCTGGAGTGAGCCTCCTACAGTTTGATTTATTCATTTTCTAAAATGATAAGCGGCAAGCCTAGGCCTAGAGGAAAATCAATCTTTTGATTGCTTTAAAATGGCTTTAAGGGACTCAAATTAAACAATTTGAAACATACTATTGTATGTTTGGAAAATATGAATGTCTAGACAACATACTCTTTTGGGAATAAATAGTTTCCTCCAAATTAATTTTTTTGTTCAAAATAATTTTTGATGATTAAGTTTCCTATAACTGACGATGTCATTGATCATTTTATGCATACGTAAAACCCAAAAAACATAAAACCAAGGTACGTAAAAAATGTAGGTTTCACTAAACCTTATGTTAAAACTTACCATATAAAGCGGAAATGGGATATTTAATTATAATCAAAACATGTCATATATATGGGCCAAAATGTAAGGTTGATCCAACAAATGCATTGTATATCAATGTTGCGGGAATGTAATGAGGCATCTGTTTGGTATTGAAAATAAGACCTAAAAACAAACTATTTGAAACTTAAAGTTGAAGCTAAATGTAACATTGATATATTGAATTTATTGAAGCAAAATCTGGTGTTTTATAGTAAATCATGGGCCAACACAAAACATAGACAAACATATTTTGTACCTTGTAAACTGAAAACCTTTAGTTTTGTACTTACCCCCACTGTGCAATATATACAGGCTCAATCACCCTTGGTATCTCATTGACAAAGGATATTGCTCCGGTGATGTGGTAGAGGACTGACACATCTCGGATCTGCTCCCATGGCATTGGCATATTTTCTAACAGCTTTAACACAGCATGCGGCATATACTTCAAGGCTCTGTTGAAACAGTGTTTAAGTTAAGTTTAAAATTAAGACACAGCATTCACATTGCAAACTAACCAATTGTACTATGGGTATCGGAAAGTTGTTAGTCTAGAAAGAAAAATAATACAACTTTACCCTAAATAAACTCGTTTGTCGTGTCTGAACTTTCTATTTGTCATGTCGCCATGGTCACGAATAATTTTTCGTACATGTTCAGGAGGCATGTCTTCCTTCTGAGCCTCTACAAATCCAAATTTCCTTTTCTCGGCATAACGTTTGGTCTGCAGTTGATGCCACTTTCTTGCTGTAAAATAATTCATAAATATAACATTTGTTTATTTTGTTTATATTTTCAACAAAATTACCTATAATGTGGCCCTTTCACTGTGCACTGTTATTCCCACCTGTTTTTAAGGAAAATCGGTGATTTAGAAATAAATGTCAAATTTTAAGAGATTATTTTGAAATTCTTTACAATGTTCGGGGACAATGTGTTGGCTTATGGTGGAAGAGAAAAAAATTGGTAATGCGCATAATCATGATGTCATATGACATCATGACAGCCATTTTGGACTTTTTTTCATCAAATTTTTTGATTTTTTTTTTTTTCACTAAGAAGTTTTTACACTGGATCATGATGCAGATACACCTATTAATGAATAGAAATATAAAAAGTAAAAGGATAATTTTTTACTTATAACAAAATAAACAGAAATTAACGTTTGTCAGTAAAATTGTAAAAAAAACATTCCGTAACAAAATCAGTTTAAAATATACAGGGCACATTAATTGAAGGAGATTGTTGTCAAATTGTCAAATATCTGAAGAGGACACATGTAGAAAATGTAATAATTGTTAAAGAATGATTGGACCAGGCCCACGCTATTCAACAACATTTTTTGGGCCCCGTAGCACGGGCCCACACAGTGAAAGCGTTAATGTAGATGCCACATAAAAATCTGTTAAATAATTTGTATTTGAACTACTATTTAAAACCATTTTTAGCATGTACAATACACCATCTTTCATAATACTTCAAATCTTCTTTCAAGCCAACGTTAGCCTTACACAGATTACCTATAGCTACCTCAGGACTCTTCTCTCTTCATATTATGAATGTATTTTTGTTGGCAACAGGAAATGCTTTTTTCCATTTCTATCTTGTTTTTTTAAGCAATTAAGAAGCAAACCATAAGTCATACCTTTTTCTTGTAGCTTTTCCTCGGACATATAATCAGGTACAGAAGGAGGTTGTGGAGGTTGAGGTGGCATCTGTTGTCGTGCTCCAAACATCTGAAATCCCGGGGGAAATCCAGGCATGCCCGGAGGCAGCCCATATGGAGCAGCCATCTTGTTAACTGGCTGTCACCTACTATACAATAAATATGATAAAGTTTTTTTTAATTTAAGTTCACATCGCCTGTACATTTGAGTCTGTCATTTAGTAATAATCATCATTTACAGTGAAAATTAATTATAATTATGTACCACTGTAATATAAAAGTTTTTTTTAAATAATTTACTTTTAGAAGAAATAAGATATACTTATAACAATGATGCTTAAAACAATCACATTCAGGAAACTGTAACTTCTTGTTATTATTACACACAACCGCTGTAACTCACAATTAATGAGTTAATGACCTCAATGCACAACAGTACAAGACTGGATACACTGGTTTGTGAACCCAACTAAAATTAGGATTTGAGATAATAATACGCAGTTTTTATGCTGCGGTAGATATCTTAACTCCAAAATGATCAGAATGCACCTAGTCACTCCAGACCTAGGCATGTAGGAACTTGTAGGGCCAGTGGCAACATCAGGAATTCCTGTCTGTTGAAAAAGATTTCTAAATCTATTTCGTAAAATTTGCCAGGCAGTTCTTATACCTAACTGTTAAACAAAAAATTATAACTGCAATTTTATGAAATAATATTAATTATTGCGTTGCTGACAGGACAACTTTTATTTATTACAAATCTAGTTCTATATATTTAGGTCTGTTTTATTATTATATTCGCCCCTATAAAAATTTATTGATCATTTTCGGGTAGAAAATGATTAGGCCTATTCGGTCCTACTAAAAAACGCCCGTGACGCCCGGAGCACCTTGTAGTAAGCCTGAAGCATGCAGTGAGACATAGTAGTGCTCAAAAATTAAAATAAGAAAATTATTCCCAAATATACTTTTTTCATTAAAATATAGATTGTCGTTTTAACAGCGTCCGACAAAAGCCGCAGCGCCCGGAGAACTCAGTAGCTCCTGCAGCGTTTTGTAGCAAGCCCAAAGCATCCAATGAGACCTAGTAGTGCCCAAAAATAAAAATAAGAAAATTAAAGCGATTGAGGCTTCTTTCCCGTCATGTGAACAAATTTTGTGCATACATCACCTTGAGGAAAATGTCCGCCGTTACTTGCAAGAAAAAATTGGCGTCAACTTGTTACAAAGAAAACAGA